>JAZGTL010000003.1:1200000-1507500 GCA_037349345.1 Oemleria cerasiformis
TTTTCAATTGGAGCGAGGATTCAGCAGAGGAAGACAGTTGAAGCGAATTGCAGCATGAGCATCCATAGCCCCGGGGAAGGGGACAATTAGGGTTTTGGGATTCGGAGAGCAGGGTTGGGATTTCCATGGGCGATGGAGGCGTCGCATGCATGCCTTTGCAGCATAATATCATGGACAGGTTTCCAATTCAGGAGAAGACTACGCTTTGCGGAGGCAAGAATGCTAACAATGGCTTCAATTCCAAGACGGTTAAGAAGAAGAAGATAGTGAAGGTAATGAGGCCCAAGAAGAAAGTCGTGAAGAACCCTGGGTCTTCCAAGAAAGTAGAGTCTGAAGCAAGTGAATTGGGATTGGATAAAGGTGATAAGAGTGCTACTAAGGAAGCTGAGAATGGTGAAAATGCTGAGGAAAAAAAGGAGGAAGTGGAAGAGGGTGAATTGGGGACTTTGAAGTGGCCCAATGTGGAAGTGGAGAATGGCGAATTCGTGCCAGAGAAACCAAGAAGAAGTGAGACTGAGAAAGGAGAGATTGTTGCTGACAAGTGGAGGAGAAGTGAGGTGGAGAAAGGAGAATCGATTGCTGGGAAATGGCGAAGAACTGACGTAGAGAAAGGAGAGATAGTTCCAGAGAGGAGCAGAAAAGTTGAAGCTGATTTCGGGTCTTGGAGACCACCCAAGGATGAAATTGAAAAAGGTGAGTACATTCCAGACAGATGGCAGAAAGGGGAAGTGGCAAGAGATGACTACAGTCACAGTAAAATGCGCAGGTATGATATGGGCAAAGATAAAGGCTGGAAATATGATACACCACCTTCTGGGAAGTATTCGAATGATGATAGTTTTAGAAGGAAAGAATTTAATAGAAGTGGAAGTCAGCAGAGCAAGAACATAGCCAGGTGGGAGAGTGGCCCAGAGAGGAATATGAGGATCAGTTCAAAAATTGTTGATGAGGACGGTGTGTACAAAAATGAGTACAGCAATGGTAAGTGCCACCCCAGGGAGTATCCTCCTGTTAATAGGTTAAAAAGGTATGGGACTGATTCAAGTGTCAGTGAGAGGAAGCACCATGGGGACTATGGGGATTATCCAGGTGCAAAAAGCCGCAGGCTTTCTGATGACACCAATCGCTCTGCCTACTCTGATCATTATTCGAGCCGTTCTGTAGAGAGGTCCTATCGGAATCCTTCTTCGTCAAGAATTGGAGCAGCAGACAAGTACTCCTCCAGGCATTATGAATCTAATTTGTCTTCCAGAGTGGTTTATGACAGACATGGGAGAAGTCCAGGTCATTCTGAGCGGTCCCCTCGGGACCGGGCCCGGCACTATGATCACCGGGACAGAAGTCCAATGCGCCGGGAAAGATCACCATATGTCCAAGAGAGGTCCCCTTATGGTCGTGAGAAATCCCCATATGGTCGTGAGAAATCTCCTTATGTACGTGAGAAATCTCCATATGTACGTGAGAGATCACCATATGGACGTGAGAGATCACCATATGGTCAGGAGAGATCTCCATATGATAGGAGCCGTCAATATGATCACAGAAACCGCAGTTTGTCTCCACAAGATCGTCCTCGTTACCATGACCGCAGGGATCACACTCCAAACTATTTGGAGCGATCCCCACATGATCGGAGTCGGCCTAATAATCATCGAGACGCAAGTCGGAAAAGTGGAGCAAGTGAGAGGCGCAACTCCCATTATGGTAATAAGGGGCAAGAAGATAAGCTGGTGCAGAATGATCCCAGTGGAAAAGACTCACATTCCTCTGCTAAAGAATCTCAAGATAAAAGTAGTGTGCCTGATATTAATGGATCTGTGGAGACAAATGCTAACTGTGACCCTCAAAAAGAAGAGCTGTCTCAGATTCCAAGTGTAAATTGCATAGAAAATTCTCATATCAGTGTAGCCCCTCCGGAAGAGCTGCCTTCTATGGAAGAAGATATGGATATATGTGACACGCCACCACATGTTCCAGTAATTGCTGATTCATCCACAGGGAAATGGTTTTTCCTTGATTATTATGGTGTGGAACGGGGGCCTTCAAAATTATGTGAGCTTAAAGTACTTGTTGAAGACGGGGCTCTGATGTCCGATCACATGGTCAAGCACTCTGATAGTGATAGGTGGGTAACTGTTGAAAATGCTGTTTCACCGCTGGTAACTCTAAATTTCCCATCCATTGTATCAGACTCTGTAACTCGACTAGTAAGCCCTCCAGAAGCTCCTGGTAATCTGTTGGCAGATACTGGAGATACTAGGCAATATGATACTAAGTTTGGGAAGGAAGCAGCGTTCACTTTACTGCCGCCAGGATTTTGCGCAGATATCGGTGGACCTGCTTCTGAGATTTTAGAAGATCTCCGCATTGAAGAAAGGGTTGGAGCTCTGATGGAAGGGTTGCCAGTTATTCCTGGCAGGGAGCTTGAAGCTGTTGGAGGTATGTTTTATCTGATTAAAATTATTTTTGAAAACCTTTAATTTATATTTTATTATTGCTGCAATGGTATAATAAATTATGCTTTATTTTATTTGATTTGATTTAAAGTATTTTATGGAGATTTCTTAGTCTTTGTCCTCTTTTTGATTTTTGTCATTTTCCAGAAGTCTTGCAAATGTCGTTTGACTCTGCACAGCCAGAAGGATGGGGTAACGCTGAAGGTACATATGGGTTTATCAGTTTTTTTGGCACTTATATTTATTTGTTTGTTTCATGATCTTCTATTTATTGATTTCTTTAATCATTTTTTTCCGTAGAATGTGAGAATCAAATTTATTGTCAAGTAGATGTTCTGACAATATAGAAAATCTATGAGTACGTGAAATTGATGTTATGAATTGTATTTTGGATTAATATATTTAACTTAAGCATCACTTGGCATGCACAGGTTTCACTCAAGGTCACAGTGGTGATCACTATGATCAGAAGACTGAGGAACCAGGATACTTCGACAATAAAATAAAAGAAGCTGCAGAAATCAGGTCGACTGTACCCTCCGACAAGGACTCTGGTTATTCTTGTGGTGATCCTGGTGATTGGTTTTCTGGGCGATGGTCATGTAAGGGTGGTGATTGGAAGAGGAATGACGAAGGTTCCCAAGAGAGGTCTTCTAGAAAGAAACTTGTAGTGAATGATGGTTTCCCATTATGCCAGATGCCAAAGTCTGGGTATGAAGACCCTCGATGGCATAGAAAAGATGATTTGTATTATCCAGCGCAGAGCAGAAGGCTTGATCTACCTACTTGGGCTTTTTCATGTCCAGACGAGGTGAATGATTGTAGTGCTGTGAGCAGAACGACTCAAATTAAGCCTACTGTCATAAAAGGAGTAAAAGGAACTATGCTTCCGGTAGTCAGGATAAATGCATGTGTCGTTAAAGACCACGGCTCATTTGTTTCTGAACCTCGCACAAAAGTAAGGGGAATGGAGAGGTATACATCAAGGTCTGCTCGATCATATTCTGCAGGTAGTGATGGAAAGAGATCATCAGGAGAAGGCGATTCTCAGATGAAACGGGTTAGTGACCGAGGTTCACAGGGCTCTTCAAAAAGCATTACATCTATTAACAGCCACAAAGATCGTATTTGCACTGTTGATGACTTGCAATTGCATTTGGGTGACTGGTACTACCTTGATGGTGCTGGGCACGAACAAGGACCTTCATCATTTGCTGAGCTACAGGTCTTGGTTGATCAAGGAGTGATCCTAAAACATAGCAGTGTTTTCCGGAAATTTGATAAAGTCTGGGTTCCAGTTACCTCTGCTGCAGAGACTTCTGAGGCTACCAACAAAAATCAGCCTCAGAAGAAGTTAATATCTGGTGATGCTTCACGGCTTGCTCTTTCAGCATGTCAAAATGCTGTATTTGATGAATCAAACAAAAAATTGAGTTGGCTTCACAATCTGCACCCGCAGTTCATTGGCTATACCTGTGGAAAGCTTCATGAATTGGTGATGAAATCTTACAAAAGCAGGGAGTTTGCTGCGGCCATAAATGATGTTTTAGACCCATGGCTTAATGCAAAGCAGCCAAGAAAAGAGTTGGAGAAGCACATTTACTGGAAAGGAGGTATGATCTAGTCAATTTAAATCTTCCTTCTCCCTCATTTGTTTTCAGATCATTATTTGTTGGAGGACATCATAATTTCATTTTTGGTTCTCCTTATTATATTTTTATATCATCATGCAGTATCTGGTTGTCTTTTTCCAAATTTTTGAATTGTTACCTGTCGGTATTTTCATGTTAGAACCTGGAAAGCTAAAGCCTTAAGCAAGTCTTTATGTTGGTCATTACTCTTGTTGCAATTTGCTTTCTACCATCTTACACTCATGTGGCAATACCCCATCTTGTTCTTAGCATTCTTCATATATTTACTTGTCTTTTGTTCTGCAACTATGTTTCTATATGAACAAGTGTAGATGTTCTTTCTCGAGCTATTATTTATGTACAGTCCTCCTCAATAGATTTTGGGGCAGTAGGCTTGTTTCAGATTTTAACTAATTTTATTGCCTCTGTTTCATTTTGTCTGGTGTTCATTCTATACAATAAGCTTGTGCTATGTGATTGTTTTATGTATGATTATGTACCTGTTTTGTGTTTATTTTCTCACTTTAGTGTGTTGCAAGTTGTAATGTATATAGAAGGTCAAGAATGGTTTCTTGAGTTGCTATTGTCCTCGATCTTAAAATTTATTGGGTGGTGTTCTATCATCAAAATGTATTTATTTATTTTTGGCAATTAATTGGTGGTGACACAGATAAAAAGACATTTCTGTAGTTCCATTTACATATGCATGGTTCCATATCTTCTGTTATGTATATGCTTGTAGCTAGTTCTCCTCTTATTTCCTTGGATCTCTTTTGTAATACATGTGATTTCCTTTCAACTTGGTGTCTGTTGTGGCGTCTCATTTTATTCACTCATTGATCCATTTGGGGGTTACTTCAGATGGTGATACTCGTATTACCAAAAGAGCTCGATTGCTGTTTGATGAAAGTGAAGATGATTATGACATGGGAGATGACTTGCAAACAGTAGAAACTGGTGAATCCACATTTGATGATTTATGTGGTGATGCTTCTTTCTGCGGAGAAGAGAGTGCGGTTCATGCCTCAGAGATGGGAACCTGGGGTTTATTGGATGGGCAAATGCTGGCCCGAGTCTTCCATTTTCTGAGATTAGACATGAAATCTCTAACATTTGCTTCTTTGACCTGTAAGCACTGGAGAGCTGCTGTCAGGTTTTACAAGGATATTTCAAGACAGGTTGATTTATCATCCTTGGGTCCTAACTGCACCGATTCTATGATTGTGAACATTATGGTATGTTTTAGTATCTTTAGCACTGCAGAGAAGTAGGAAATTTTTGTTAATGTACTCTTGATTTTAACGTAATTATTTGATTGCAGGGTGGTTATGGCAAAGAAAAGATCAGTTCTATGGTTCTAATTGGCTGCACCAATATCACCCCCCACACTCTTGAAGAGATTCTTGGTTCACTTCCTTGTTTATCCACTGTAGATATCAGAGGTTGCAACCAGTTTGGTGAGTTGGTCATTAAATTTCATAGTCTGAACTGGATCAAGAACCGAAGTTCATGTGGTACAAAGATTTTTGAGGAATCCCATTCGAAAACAAGGAGTCTGAAACAGATAAGTGAGAAATCTTTATCTGTTTCTAGAAGTAAGGTTTTAGGTAATGATAGGGATGATTTTAGTGAACTGAAAGAGTACTTTGATAGTGTGGATAAGAGAGAGTCAGCAAATCAACTATTCCGTGGAAGTTTGTACAAACGTTCAAAACTATTTGATGCTAGACGGTCCTCGTCCATCTTATCTAGGGATGCTCGCATGAGGCGGTTGTCCATTAAGAAATCTGAACATGGTTACAAGAAGATGGAGGAGTTTGTTGCTTCAAGTCTGAAAGATATCATGAAGGAGAATACCTTTGATTTCTTTGTGCCCAAGGTACTGGTATTCATTTTCTTTCGTTGTTTCAATATTAGATCTTCTTTAGTTTTTCTTTGCCTTATTTTGGTATTTATTTCTTTTTTTGTGGTTTCCATTTTCTCTGTGTTTTTTTTTACAATAGTGTTCTAAAACTTTGTTCTCTCTCTCTCTCTCTCTCTGATCAGGTTGCAGAAATTCAGGATAGAATGAGAAATGGTCATTACATTCGCCGAGGACTGAGTTCTGTCAAGGAGGATATCAGTCGAATGTGCAGGGATGCAATAAAGTAAGTTATTTTTCATTTTTGGCTTATAATTATCATAACCTTTCTATATTATAAATATGATAACAGTTTATCTGTCTCCTCTCTCACCTCATTTTATGTGTGCAGGGCTAAGAATCGGGGTGATGCTGGAGACATGAATCACATTATAACGTTATTTATTCAACTGGCCACGCGTTTAGAAAGTGCTTCTAAGTCTTCTCATGAGAGAGATGAGTTGATCAAGTCATGGGAAGAGGATACGTTTGCTGGGTTCTCTTCTGCCTCTAAGTGTAAAAAGAAGCTCAATAAAGTAGCAAATGAAAGGAAGTTCTCGAACAGGAGTAATGGAACCTCGTTTGTGAATGGTAGTCTGGATTATGGAGATTATGCATCTGATCGGGAAATCAGAAGGCGTTTATCCAGGTTGAACAAAAAATCCATGGATTCAGAAAGTGAAACATCAGAAGACAGATCTTCTGAAGGCAGCAAGAGCAATAGTGAGAGTACTGCCTCGGATACAGACAGTGACTTGGAATTGAGGCCCCAAAGTCAAACTGGGCAGTCAAGAGCAGATGGAAGCTTTACACATGATGAGGGTTTTGATTCTATGACTGATGATCGTGAGTGGGGTGCTCGCATGACAAAATCGAGCTTGGTTCCTCCTGTTACGAGGAAATATGAAGTCATTGAGGAATATGTAATTGTATCGCATGAGGAGGACGTGAAGCGGAAGATGCAGGTATCTTTACCCGATGACTATGTTGAGAAGCTTAATTCCCAGAAGAATGGAACTGAGGAGTCTGATATGGAGCTTCCTGAAGTAAAGGATTACAAGCCTAGGAAAATGCTTGGAAATGAAGTCATAGAGCAAGAAGTTTATGGAATTGATCCATATAGCCACAATCTTTTACTTGATTCCATGCCAGAGGAATTGGATTGGCCACTTCCAGAAAAGCATGTGTTTATTGAAGATGTGCTCCTTCGCACATTGAACAAGCAAGTTAGGCAGTATACTGGGAGTGGTAATACTCCTATGATATATCCTTTGCTTCCTGTTGTTGAGGAAATCCTAAAAACCGCTGAGGATGATGGCGATGTGCGAACTGTGAGAATGTGTCAGGGTATTTTGAAGGCTATAGAGAGTCGACGTGATGATAAGTATGTTGCCTATAGAAAGGTAAATGCACATGGTCGATTTATTCAAGCCAAGTCAAAAAAATTTCATTTCTACCTCTATCCTTTGATGTGTTATTTCATGGATTTCTCCCAATCCCTTTAAGATACTCTTTAATCCTCTGTAATTGTGAACTTGTTATGATGATCAGGGGCTAGGTGTCGTTTGCAACAAAGAAGAAGGCTTTGGAGAAGAAGATTTCGTTGTGGAATTTTTGGGGGAGGTATTGCTGCATGGAATTGTTTTGTCAGTCAATAATTTTATAATGGATTGGAAATAATACCTTTGTTCCCATTTGTTATCATGATGTTTGAGTGTCCCTTTAAAAGAAAAAAGAGCTTAAAAAATTCCGTGGTATCCTATGTTCTTGGATGGGAGGAAATTGGACTTACGGGGTGGTCTATTTGCAGGACACCAGGGATTTTTATGATTGTTTTTCTTTATCCTGTTTTTGGTATCATTTTCTGTCTCATCCTCTATTTGTTGGAAACCATGTGCAATTATATGATAAATTTCTTGATTTGTTTTTGGTTTTCAGATTCTCTAATTACTGAACTTCAAAATACTTTTATGCAGGTGTATCCTGTCTGGAAATGGTTTGAGAAACAAGATGGGATCCGATCTTTGCAGAAAAATAATAAAGATCCAGCTCCAGAATTTTACAACATTTACCTTGAGAGGCCCAAGGTGATTCTTACTTGTACAAGTTCATATGTAGTTATATCTGCTTGGGGTATGGGTGTGCATCTGATCATTGATTGTTATTTGGCAGGGCGATGCTGATGGGTATGATTTAGTTGTTGTTGATGCTATGCACAAAGCAAACTACGCTAGTAGAATCTGTCACTCGTGCCGACCGAACTGTGAAGCCAAGTAAGCTCTTTTGTGCATAATAATGTGCCTTGCTAGTTATTAATGTACCCTGCATATTTTGACATGTAAATTGTTACATCCCTATGGAACATTGTGCCTCATGTAGTTGACCTTTTTTGTGACCTTGTGTGTCGTAGTTTCTTGGTAATTGTGTAGTATGTTACCATTTTGTTTGGTTTGCAAGTATGGTGTTACCATTTATGTTGATAGCATGAAGACTTCTTTGTGTCTTAATATGGGACAGAAGTACCTGTTGTAATTAATATTTGCTTATAATTGGACAAGTTTAGTTGAGCTTTTCCTGTTAACTCTATCAACTTCAATGGTTTCTTTAATGCAGAGTTACCGCTGTAGATGGACGTTACCAAATTGGAATCTACACGGTACGGAAAATTCAATATGGCGAGGAAGTTACATTCGATTACAATTCTGTGACAGAGGTGCGACACTTTTGTCTATATGCCTCATGTACATAAGCTTACAATTACATGCACACTAGATATCCATTTTCATGACTGCCCATGTAACAATTGATTCATATGTATTTGTGACAGAGTAAAGAAGAATACGAAGCATCAGTTTGTTTGTGTGGCAGCCAAGTTTGCCGGGGAAGCTACTTGAATTTGACAGGGGAAGGGGCTTTTCTAAAGGTATCATAAAATAATTTCTGCACTTGCTCAAATTCCTCTTGAGGAGAATAAAGCTATTTCATTTTGAAGCAAGCTGTTCTCCTTTATCTTTTAGAAGTCGTTTTTATTTGTTATTAACTATAGTGTTTTTCATTCATCAGGTGTTGAAGGAGTGGCATGGAATTCTTGATCGCCATCAGTTAATGCTGGAAGCTTGTGAGCTAAATTCAGTTTCTGAGGAGGATTATCTTGACTTGGGAAGGGCTGGTTTAGGTAGTTGTTTGTTGGGTGGGTTGCCAGATTGGATGATTGCATATTCAGCTCGGTTGGTATGTATTCTTCTTCCTACCTCATTTTGGCTCTTTCTTAATTTTTAATAACCACTAACAATCACTTTGTCACTTTCATTTTGTTTAAAGGTGAGGTTTATAAATTTTGAAAGAACAAAGCTTCCTGAGGAGATTTTAAAGCATAATTTGGAAGAAAAAAGGAAGTATTTTTCAGATATTTGTCTTGAGGTTGAGAAGAGTGATGCGGAGGTTCAGGTGAATTACTGATTGAACTCTGCTTGCATGTGTGTGTGTGTGCGTAAGGTCATGCCTGTCGTGAGTGCTCCTTCCTTATTATTTATGTTTGCATGACAGGCTGAAGGTGTGTACAACCAAAGGCTTCAGAATTTAGCAGTTACTCTTGACAAGGTGATTTCCTTCTTCTGATTTGTAAAGATCTTGTCATCCTTTGTTTCGTTTTCCCTTTGTTAATATTTAATAAAGGAATATAGTGGATATCTTAACTATGCATATTTGGTGCTCTGCCCTTGTCATAACATTATGACACTGGTTTAAGCTGAGGGTAGGTGGGTTTCTTTCTGTACTGATTTCTCTATAGGATAGTTGCATGATATGAGGAGTTTGTACTTCTTGGTTTTGCTTAGCTTGGGAATTTTGCTGACTAGAAGTTACTTCCCTACAGGAATTTTCTTAATGCATATTTGGTTCTTCTTTAGCGGCTTTATGTATGCTACTTTTCAAATTTGAACTATGAAAGTTTTGTTTTTGATGTTGGGGAAACTAATTACCTAACGAGGTTTAATGTGTAGCTCCTTTTTCTCTGCTATACTAAAGGGTTATAAAATTTATCCTATTGGACTATAAACATCGGTTCTATAATATCTACAGGTGAGGTATGTTATGGGAAGTGTTTTTGGGAACCCAAAGAATGCTCCACCCCCGCTGGAGCGGTTGAGTCCTGAAGCGGCCGTTTCCTTTCTATGGAAGGGAGAAGGTTCAATTGTTCAGGAGCTTCTTCAGAGCATGGCTCCTCACGTGGAGGAGCACTTGCTACAGGATCTCAAGACAAAGGTGCTTGCTCATGATCCATCCACTTCAGAGGACGTATGGAAAGAGCTCAAGAAGTCCTTATTATGGTGAGTGCATACACTTTTGTTATTTTCTCAAGCTCTGGTTTAACTTTGTAATTGATGCCAACGTCATGGAATTCATTGTGTTTTTGAAAGGTTGAGAGATGAAGTTCGGAATCTCCCCTGTACATACAAGTCTCGGCACGATGCTGCTGCTGACTTGATCCATATTTATGCTTACACACGATGCTTTGTTAGGATACGGGTAGGTCTTCCTATGGAGAAACTCTAGAAAAGTTTTCTTATTGACTTTTTGAATCTTCTATCTTGAATCTGAAGCATGGTTCATTTATCTTCAGGAATATAAAACAGTAACTTCACCACCAGTATACATTAGTCCGCTTGACTTAGGCCCCAAGTACACTGACAAGATGGGGTCGAGTTTACAGGAGTATTGCAAGACCTATGGGGAGAATTATTGTTTAGGGCAGCTGATTTTTTGGTATAACCAGACTAGTGCAGAGCCAGATTGTAGCCTGGCTAGAGCAAGTAGGGGTTGCTTGTCATTACCTGACTTTGCTTCCTTCTATGCCAAGGTTCAGAAACCTTCACGGCAGCGGGTTTATGGCCCAAAGACCGTGAAATTCATGCTTGCGAGGATGGTGAGTTTCTATGACTAGCTTCTTTACGGTATCATGCACTGGGTCAAGTGGTAGCATCTATCCTCTATGTTTGTTTGCACGGTGAATCAGGATCACTTGTTCGCAATGATTCTTCTCTTTGTTTTTGTTATTGTGGTTGCTTAGATCATCTGTTTGAATCCTGTGCAGGAGAAGCAGCCGCAGAGACCTTGGCCCAAGGATCGAATATGGTCATTCAATAGTGCTCCAAAAGTTCTTGGCAGTCCAATGCTTGATGCTGCCGTGAACAATTCTCAGATGGACAGAGAGATGGTGCACTGGTTAAAGCACAGAACCGCGATCTATCAGGCAATGTGGGATCGGTGAAGTTTTGGCAAGCGTCAGGAAACCAGCAGCGGGATCATGGTTCTAACTCTCTGTTCATTGTTTCGGAATGATTTTCTTTCTTTTTGTTTTTTCGATTTTAATTTACAGCTGCCCCTAGTAAAGATGGGGAGTTGGGTAATCATTCCAGAACATATATGATTTCTTCCTTCTGCTGCTGGGTTCCCATTCTTGTGTACAGTTCCTCTCATCTTTGTAATTTGTAATTCATTATTATGTTAGCAGTAGAACATTTGTTTTCCTCCCCCATCTAATTTTAGAAAGTAATGAAAGGAAAAAAAATGTAGTCCATTCCATTGTCTTTTCGGTTCTATCTTTACTTTTAGCAATTTTTTCCCTCTGCTATGAAGGAGGATTGTAATTACGAACAATTTTTTTTTTCGATCCTTTTGGGGTTTTTGCCTTCCCTATCATCTCCATTCTAAATTGGTTACCAAAAGGGGCTTTTTTTTCACTGTTGAGTTTTTTGTTCATACCCTTTGAAGAAAAGAGCAAAGGCCATTTGGGAAAACTTATTTTTGAGTGCACAGACTTAACTAATTTGTGATTTAAAAAAATAAACTTTTATGTATGCATGAGAATATAATGAATAATAATGTCGGGGAAGGCAATACTTCAGTAGAAAGCTTTCTGCGCAAGAAACTCTGTTTACTTTTAGGGTTTATAAGGCGAACAGAATAATATTAGATTGGATAACTAATTAAATTTTTGGACAAATCATATTTTACTATTCTATGTTTTACATCTTGTAACAAATTTATAGTTGAATTTCCAAATGTTGCAATTACTCTTATGAATTATTCAGAATATGATAATGTGGTTCTTCCGGTTAACTAATTATTTAAATATGTTAAATTCTAATGTGTATAAAATTATACTTTACTATTCTATAGTTTACATTTTGTAACAGATTTATAGTTGAATTTTCAAATGTTGCAATTACTCTCATGAACTATTCAGAAAGTGACAATGTGGTCCATCCGGTTAACTAATAATTTAAATATGTTAAATTTTGATGTGTATAAAATGTGACTTAATATTTAATTTAAATTAATAATAAATAGGCACCATGTGGTAAAAATAATAATAATTAATTTTAATTTAAAAATATTATTTATTAAAAAAGAATAATAATAAATTAATTTTAAATTTTAAATATTTATGCAAAAATAATAATAATAAATTTTGTTTTGCCAAACACATGATATTTTACTTTAAAAACCATAAAATGGATTTGAATTGAGATGCAATACAGCAATAGCTATGACCACCTACTGATTAGAGCATTGTGTTGGTAATTAATGGAAGCTTAGTGCTGCAATTATTCCTAATCCGAATTTGGAAGGTATAGTGTTTACATATTAGCCAACATAGAATTATGGTTTGGCTGATAAATTAAGTGGTAGTTTGGTAAATTCACCGCACTGTACAGGAAGCTCCTTGTACATGAGAAAAAACCCACGCCATCATCGTTCTCTGCAGCGATCAGAAATGTCTGGGGTGGGAATCCCCAAACTACCCCTTCCCTCTTTGCCTCAAAAGGCAAGTTTGGTACCCTTCCATGCCTTTCTAGGCTCCCGCGAGACAAACACACGCCCAAATCGCCGTGAAAGAGAGAGAGAGAAATGGCGAATAGAAAAGGACAAAAAGATCCCTCGACAAACGAGGCAGAGGCCACAGCGACACCTGTAACCGTGTATATGTGTACTGCGTACGGACCTGACATCATCGCCGCTTCATGCTACCTCCACCAATCCCCGCTCCCCACGTGTCCCCTCCCCTCCATCAGTATTCTCGCTCACCACCTTAACACGTATCCCATGGACCCATCCAACCAAAATTTTCAAGAGTGAGAGTGAGAGGAGAAATATGGAAGAAGACAGAGAGTTGGAGATGATGATGAAGTTATTGCTCGGAAAACGGCAAGAGAATAATAAGAGCGGTGGCGCTCTCACTTGGGACGAGGAGGAGGCCTCCTTCAACGCCTTGCTCTCCTCCGGCCTCACCCTCCAGTCTTTCCTCTCAACCGCCGCCGCCTCTCATGACAAGGACCACCCTCAACCACGACCTAACCCAACTTCCTCGCCTTCCTTAATGCCACTCCCCTTTTCTGAATTCGCTCAAGACACCCACAACAACTCTATTCCAACCATCTCCACCGCCATCACCTCCGACTACTTTCAGACCCCGAGCCCCATCCTCAGGTTTCCCAAGCACGAACCCATCTCCCGTTACGAAAATTACTTCTCAACCGACTCAGACATTTTCACAAACACCTTGGGCCCATTTCACCATCACCAATTTTACGCCATGAACGCACCTTCACCTATTGATCTGAACTTGAAATACATGATGCCGCCGGCCATTAGCCCCCCAATCACCCACCATCACCGCCACCATGACTATGACTCTTCCATCTTCAACAACTTGCCTGATCTCCTCCCACTCAACCCATCATCAATTTCATCCTCCAATTCCTACTCCTTTTCATCGCCTCACAAACGCCCCCGCCGACTCTTCGACACCCACCACCTTTACCCTTCTTCACCTGCCGTTCCCAACGCCCAATATTTCCAAACTGCCATGACCTCCTCCGCCTCCTATCACCCCCTCCCACTCTTCCCACCTTATCATAACAACTACAGTCCCCTGTTACTCTCCTCTGCTTCCTCCTCCTCTTCATATGGCAACCCACCACCGCCACCGCCGCCGCCGCCTCCTCCCGTTAAAACTAAAAGAAGGGTAAAAACCTCAACCCCATTCATACCCGGTTTCAACCTACCCCGCTCGAACCGCCAGACAATGAGCGACAAGTATCGGTGCCTCCAGCGGCTGCTTCCCTCCGACAAAAAGATGGACACCACCACCATGTTGGAAGAGGCTTACAAGTATGTCAAGTTCCTCCAGGTTCAGCTCGCCGTCCTCCAAGCCATGCCCGTCCTCACCTCCAACTCTGCCGCTCCTCCTCCTGCTGCTGTTACTTTTTCTGGTGGGCTCGAGGGGCTGAGCCGCAACCAGCTCTTGCAGGTGCTGCTCAACTCCCCTGTGGCTCAGACCGTCATGTATTCTCAAGGTTGCTGTGTCTTTTCATTCGAGCAGTTCTCCGACCTCAGCCGCAGATTCAACTGCACCAGCAGGTTCTCCACCGCTTCCAATCATCTCCGCCATCCCGGCCGCCGTCTCTTCTCCGATTCTCGTTCTCCCGCTAACTAATATGATTCGTTAGGATAATTTCTAGCTTAATCAATCAATACTTTCAGCCTTAAAACTTAATTGGGTTCTCACCTCTCTTTAATTTATTAGTTAGGTTGTTCTTAAATATTTCTTTTTTGGATCAAACAGTGAGTCTTGGCAGTGGGATTTCCTTGGAACAGAGTGACAATTAACTGTTAGCTAGAAACAGAGTAAACAAAAAACAGAGAGAAACAGAGACTTGGGTTTTGTTTTGTATATGTGGGCAGCACAAGTTCTTCTTCCTTCACCTTTTGTAATGGTTGAAACTCTGGAAATGAATTTTGGATTTTGCATTTGCTAATACTTCTATTTTCTTGCTCTGCAAGCAGCACTTTTCCAATATATGTTTATGGTTTGGAAGTTGGAGGGTGATCATATTATTCATATATCTCTATTATTATTATTATAAAATTAAGAGGATGAGTAAGTTTCATCAAAAATTTCAAACGAAATTATCCTTTTAAGTAATAACCTTTTAAAAAATATATTATTTAATCAATAAAAATAAATATATTATTTAATCAATAAAAATGTAATATTAAAATCAAATATTAAATTTATAAATTAAAAAAATTAATGATTAATGGAAGAAGTGGGGAGTAAATAAATGATTAACGTAAAAGATAATATTTTCATCCCATCGTGATAGTACTTTTTTTTACCACCATTTTGATTTATCAAATTGTTTGTGTACATATATTACAATTAGAACCGCTCATTCTCTAAATCACCACTTCAAGATCATTTTCATAAAAAATCAATAAGATTTAAAATCGTTTAAACATTCATGTATATAAAATAAATCAATAATTTTGATAACAAGTAAGATTCTCATAGCGAATCGTCTATTTAGTTGATATATATGAATAATTAAATAATCTCAAATTTTGTTGATTTTTTGGGTAAATGATCTTGAAATGATGATATAGGAATTGAAGGGTTTCGATTATGATATATGTATAACGATAATTAAATAAATTGAAAAGGTGATACGAGGAGATATCATCAGGGTGAGATGTAAATATTATCCTAGGCTGGTATAGCCTGACACAATGTGTTTTGATAACACAATTAAGGTTCATAAATCATAGTATCAATCAAATGACAATATAAAAAGACAATATTTTGATTATGATGAAATTTTACGAGCATGATCTTTAAAGGAGTTATGATATTACTATGTGAACAGACTAATTGTTGCTGAAGTACTCCTATTAGACCGTAGTCCATATGAATATCATAGCAATACTTGAATAACTAAATAATTTATTATTAGAATAAATTTTTACAAAAATAATCTTTAAACGACTTTGGGCCTTCAAGTATCAGATTATGATATTAACTTGTGTACATATGCTCATTTGTAGTATGTGTATATGATTGGGCATAGAAAATAATATGTATTAAAGAATCAAGATTAGTAAATATATAGTCCTTAAGAAAAATCTTAGCTTAGCCTATGTTTTCTCTCCTCTCAGTCCCAAAGAAAAAACAAACTAATTCTTCCCTCATCCCCACTATCGTTTTTCTCCTTTTCTTTTGGATTAGTAATAAGAGTCCCTTTGTGGTGACTTTATAGTATGAGCCATGCTCAGATTGGAGCTTCCTATCATGTCATTTTTCTATTTTTTCAAACCATCATCTCACTCAAAATCTTCCTATAAAATTTCTTATTTTTCCCTCAATCTGGTTCTACCTTATTGGAGGAGTTTGCCGCAATATCTCCCATTGGTTTTGATCACAGTAGTTAGATTAGGATTTTTGATCCTTTATTGCTTTTATGCGCAATTGGATCGCTGGAAATCAAGTTTTCCTCAGATATGCCTTGCTCTACATGTTCTTCAAGACCATATTTGATGAATTTGACGACGATGACTGTTTCTTTTAATGGAGGTAGTTTGTTTAGGGTTATAAGCGCTGTTAAGATTTTGGTTGTTTTGAGCTTTGTGAGCTTGATTTTTAATTTTGCATAATTTCAGTAATGTGGATTTGTTAGTTGTTAGTGTGGTTTTGTCCACGTGAGTATTGTCGTATTGGCTTGTGGGTCTTGATGTCATAGCTTGTGGGTCTTGATGTCATAACTTGATTTTGATAATATGATTGTACCTGTTTTTTATGATATACAATAATATCATTCTTGATAAAAAAAAAAAGATTAGTAAATATATGAACATAATTATAAACTATAGTAATGGATCAATATATAAATGGTTAATATATCGGTATAAACTAATTTTTTTTATTTTTAATATTACGACATTTTCAGTTGGAATGAGTTTGTCAAACATTAAGAGTATTTCATATATGAATCAAAATTTTCCTTGTATTTTAGCAAACAATTTTGAACCGAATAGCCCATAAGGCATAATTGGTCTAGCTAGAAAACAAAGTTTAAAGTTTCATGTGGGTCCAAATTCAATGAGTATGAAAAAAGACTAAGACCCACAATTAGGGATGCGATTAAATCCGTTAAAATTAGAAATCGATTTAATTCAAATCGTTATTTGCTCTTCGGTTTGCGTTAAAATTAGAAATCGATTTAATTCAAATCGTTATTTGCTCTTCAGTTTGTATTTGATCGGATAAACCAAACAGACCGGATAAACAAATCATATATATATATATATATATATATATACATTAGTTAATATTTTTCACCTTTAATTTGTTAGTGTAAGTGTTTACTATGATCCTCATCTCAATAAGTCCCAACTCATTTTATACTTCTTTCGAATTTAAATGTAATTTAAATATAAGATTTTTTACTTTAAATGCATTATGTATTCACATGAAAATCTCACTTTACACATTATTCTCATTATTCGCTCAAAATGCACCAACCATGAATCAGCCGAGTTGGCTCAGTCAGTACCTTTTCCGTTTAATTGTTTAAATGGGTGTCAATTTTAAGGGTAAATCCATCTATCCCCAACTCAGAACACCCATTTCTCTCGCACATCCCAGATCACCCTCTCATTCCATCATTCCCCAACCTAGAACACCCATCCTATCCCACACACAACAAATTGCAGCACCGAGAACGCAAGCTAATAAAAAAACCCCTATAAAATACTTTGCCATTTCCGAGAAATCGAAAGAAACCCAGAATCTCAAACACGCAGAGAAGCTCAAATTTCACAATTTCACAAATTTCAAACACACCCAGAAGGTCAATTTCAAACACAGATCCAATTGCAATTGCAATCCAATTTCATGTGGTTATGAATGCCCATAATGAAATTGGATTGAATATCCAAAATAAAATAAAAAATTTGAGAGGAGAAATGCCCAAAATAAAATATTGGATTGAATGCCCAAAAAGAAATTGCAATCCAATTTCGTCAGCCGAGAAATCCTCCTTACATTCGATCCGCTTCCTCCTCCGACGTCGGCCGAGAGAGGAGATGATGATGGTTGGCGATGTTTTCTGGCCTGCCCAAATTACAAACACCATTATTGAAAAATTGAAGCTTTACTGAAAATATGAAAAGAGTAAAACTTAGACAAGAGAAAGATACCTGGGTTTTGGCACCACAAATGAGATTAATAGCATCGGCCTAAGCCTGTAATCGGGACAGAGAGTAATTGCCGTTTCGCATCCGTTCTGAATTGTCGACGCAGATCATAGTGGCCTGAGAATTTATCGAATTTAAGGATAATCATCAGAAAACCGTACACAAACCCTAAAAATAACTTTAGAAGAAGGCGAAGATGAATGACCTCGAGAACCCTTGATTGCAGAGTTTGAAGAACGTTGGGTACCTCTCCTTCAAATTCTCCATGCCCCAAGTTAATCAAAACAGATTGGGTCGGCCGGGAACGTCGATGGCGAAGGAGGAGGGCTCTGGTTTCTCTCAGCCGTGACTCATCTTCTACGGCGAAGGTCGAATGCGGGTGAAGGCACGAAGGTTCTATACTTTGAGGAGGGGGTTCGCTTGGCGTCGTTGGTAGGCTCGATGGTGGTCGGAGTTGAGAGTGGTGATGCTGGTTGGTCTCGGCTGGAGGCTCTATTTTGCGAGATGTTCTCGCTTGAAGAAGACGACCCAGAGGAAGCGTATGTAGGTGCGCACGTGAGGATGATGCCGTGTGTGTAGAAGAAGAGTTGAAATGGAGGGCATTTCAGTCAATTTAACATTTTTTTAACGCCTACTTAGCGGATTGAACGGAAAAGACGCTGAGTGGGCAAACTCGGCTAATTTATGGTGCATTTTGAGCGAATAATGAGAATAGTGTGCAAAGTGGGACTTTCATACGAGAACATGGTGCATTTAAAGTAAAAAGCCTAAATATAACCCGCCAGATTTGACGTTTAAAATGTTGGAATTTTTGATTTGTCGACGTGTATGAATGAAATCTTGAAGTTGATGATTGAAATGTTGACGTAAACGTTGGAACTTTTGAAGTGGTGATGTTTTGGAGGAGTATTTTTAATGAATAAATGAAATGAAAATTTTATGCTAAATCGTCCAAATCGATTCAAGCAAAACGTTATTAACGGTTTGATTTGGAACAGTTTCAATCTATTTTTTTAAAATCCAAACCATATTGAATCATTAAAATTTTAATGGTATGAATTTGGTTTTGGGTGATATTCAAACTGTGGCCACCCTTCGTCAGCAACTTTAAAGAATCTTTATTCGGTAATGGTGTGTTTGGATGAGGGAAAAACATGTGATTTGGCCATAATTCAGAAATTTGAAGTTCTCATGACTTTTCTATAGTAAATTTCTTGTAGGATTGGATGAAGAATTACCAAAGATTACCAAGTGAAAAAATTCTCTAACAAAATAGATTTTGGTTACAATATGATATTAGAGTTTCAAAGATTAAACTTTTTTGGACAAACTACATAAAACCCTAAAACTATAAGGGTAATTTCAAGCTCATACCCAAACTATAAAAAATTGGGGAATTATCGCTAATGCCCAATTTCCGCAAAATTTATCCATCGTTATCCCCTTTCCATTTTTTATCCATCAACAAGAATTAGAAATAGGATATTTGCATTTTTGACCCAAGTTTAAATAGAAAAGAAGAGAAGCCAAACACCCACTTAGCTATTTTTCTTGAAAACGGAAAAGAAAGGAAACGAAGAGAGAGAGAGAGAGATGGTTCGATTGTGGAGAGCTTCAACATGACTAGTGACCAGAAGCAAATACCAGTTTCGCAATTTCTCTGTCGTCCCTATTCGCCGTCTCTCTCCGTCGTCCCTCTCTGCCGTCTCTCTCCGTCGTCCCTCTCTGCCGTCTCTCTCCGTCGTACCTCTCTGCCGTCTCTCTTCGTCGTCCCTCTCTGCCGTCTCTCTTCGTCGTCTCTATTCGTCGTCCCTCTCCGCCTTCTCTATCCGTCGTCCCTTTCGTATAGTTTTCCTCCCATCGCCCTCGTCGAAAAAATGCCTCTTGATTCATTTTCATCTTTGTAGAGATAAGCCTATGGAGTAGATCTCGACCTTCTACGAAAGTGAGGGGTAATTATATATTTTATTCTTCCTTTTATCTCTTCCTTCGTTCCTATTTCTTCCTCTCTGTCTTAAGCACACCAATCTGGTGTGTTTTAGGGTTTAGCATATGTTGATGGGTTTTTAATCAATCAATTTGGCTTTAGGGTTTGATAATTTGGTTATTAATTGTTCAATTTTGGTGCTTAGGGTTAACGAGTTTCACAAATTGTTTGTATCTTATTTTCAATATAATTTTTTGTGTTCCAGATTTATACCTTTCCATATATGCAGTTAGTTTATTTAACCACTTAGTGTAATATTACATTTACCTGCTAGATTATTATCTTCTCTTCTTCGACTCTCTCTCGCAATCTCTCTATCTCTCAGTCGCTTTATGTATTTCTCGAACTCTCCTTAAGTTCATGTCTCAGTCACACTTCCTCTGCTTCTCAGTCTCTCTTGCAGTGAGGAGCTCCAATGTGGATTTGAGCAGCATCAAGTGTTGCTCTTGCAGTGACTGATTGGTTTGTGTTGACATTATATGAAATATTACTTCTTAGTTCTTATTGTTGAGAGTCAAAGTTGTGGTTCTTGATCTGTTGTAGGTGGATCTATTTTTGGTTTCTTGAATGATGTTTTCATATTTCAGGGGAGTATGCATTAGTGACTTAATACCATTTTATCTTGGGAAGCTATTTAGGAAATCCAAGGCCTCTGATGATTTTTTTGAAGGGTTAATCCACTCCTTCCGTCTATCTTCTGCGTTCTTATACATTTTCATAATGCACAAACCTATTATGCAATTCTTAAACACCAAATTGTGTCATTTAGTAATTGTTAATCCTGATGATGTTGGATGCAGTTAGGGGTTGGCAAAGAGAAAGCTTTAAGCATAACGAATGCAGTGCAAAGATATGGCAATCTCATGGGTTTTGGTGAGCTCTAATTAGATGGGAAGCAATACTTAATTGCTTGCATTTTTCCATTTGATAGTAACATCTTAGTGCATTTTGACTTTCAGTTGAATGATTTTCCCTTGGAGTTCGAAATCCAACAGCTTTTCTAGATGGAAATTTGGTTAGTCAGATATGATTCATATTATTTTCTGATTGATAATTGCTTCGATTTCCTTGGGAATGAGTCAAATGACATGCTTTTATCTGAGTTGTGGATAATCCTTCACACAGAAAACTTGTGGTGTAGATGTTGAGAGACGGTTTTATTGTGATGTAGATTGAATTGAACTAATGAAAGATCTATTTACTTTTAGTTATTGCATTCATTGAATTCTTAGTTTTGGCTTATGCAGTTCAACGCATAAGAACATCAAAAATTTGTTGCATGTGCAGTAAAGGAGGGAAAGCATTTATAGAGGCATTGTTGCCTCGATTAAACCCCAAAAATATGAATGGAGGACCGACTATGCCATTTGAGCTCGAGGTTAGCATTCTGGTCACCCTTTACTATTCTCATAATGATAGGAGATTAGATGCATGCAGTTATTTCCTGTCTGGATCCCTATTGCAGTTTAAGAATAACTTTTTTGTTTCTGATTTTAAGTTAATTTTCTCCTAAGCGTGTGTGTGGGCAGATGTATACCCTCTATCCCCGGGGCAATAATTACAAGTATAAACTTGAGGCCTACTTTGCAGTGTTATTGTTCATATTCCTTTACATCCATATACTTCCTATCTTTTCACCTTAAGTACTGAAAGTTGTGGTTCTCTCAGGTTGTAGAAGCAGCATTGCTCTCAAGAATACATCGTTTAGAGAACAGATTAATGGATGTGTGGTCTCTTCCAAATTTCCCAGGTTCTCTGATATGTACACACTTGTGATAGAAAGTGCAGACCCTAAATCTATCTCTGTAAATCAACCCGTACAATTTACCAAGAGTGTTACTAAGTGGTCTCTCTCACTCTCTCACATACACACCAAGACTTGAACATGAACCCTCATAGATTATACACGTTCATATAGAGTGATGCGTACTCAATTTTGTAACATTTCAGGTTCACCAAGGATGGAATTTTGGTGGAGGGCCTCTTCTGGAAAGATGTTGAAGCACTAATAGATGAATCCCAGAGAAAACCAAAGAAGAGCAAGTGAGATTAAACTACTTATATACCCACATTTGGGTGGGACAGATATTACCTTTATTATAGAATATAGGGGATGCTTTGGTGTGCAAATTGCATACTTGTGGAATTTTTCTAGAATTTTCTATTCAGCCAATTAAAGCAGTTTTAGGCTTTTATAGAAGCACAATTAGTAATCACTTTTTGATGGTTATTGATGTGCCTACATTTGTTATTGAAATGAATGATTGAGCCTTCATTTTTTTATATTTGATGAGACAAGGATGATACAGTCTATAGGGTTTTTTATTGCTGAGTGAAAGCAATATGCTTCTGAATATAGATGACTATTGATTTTGGTGTTTGCTGAATTAGCTTAGAATTTTGTTCACTTTGCTAACTTGGAGCAGAAATTTCTTAATGACTCTTCAATTCTACGTCGTCCAATATGTCGTCCAATACGACTCTTGGTCCCGAGCGACTCTTAAGTAATGTGATTGTTAAATGAAAAGTTTCATAGCTACTAGTTTGAGGCCTATGCCAATGTTGAAGGAAGACATGCGATGGTTTTATTGTATACTTACTTTTATTCTCCCTATGAGTTCACATATATGTGCTATAGCTTGAAGTTAATACAACCAATCACCTTGTTATGCCTAAGCCAAATGACACATTTTACACATTTTCGTAAATTTTAAATTAGAATCTACCACATAGATACCACTTATATACATTTTATCTACTGGTTATATACCGATTTAAAACATGTTGAGCATTTATAAATCACTTATATATCGCTTACAGATCACTTATACACCATTTATGTGCGGGTTATATGCCGATTATTTATCACACATGCGATTCGGATGCCACTACTATGAAAGCAGGAAGTGATGGACCATTACATGAGATGACCAAATACTCATGGAACGTACATGATTTCATACTCCCACGTACTTCCCTTATGTTTCTTACACCATGAAGTGACTACAACCAATCACCTTGCAAATCTTACCTCAAATGACACGTAGGAGACAATATCTTATGTTCTCACTTGGAATCTGCCACATAGAGACCACTTATATATACGTTATCTACCGATTATATACCGGTTTAAAACCTGTTAAAGCGCAGTTATAGACCACTTATATATTGCTTACAGACCACTTATACACCGGTTATGTACCGGTTATATACCGGTTATCTACCACACATGCGAAAATAGATTTCATTGACATTAGTAAATTGTACACATTGTTCAAATAAACGATATATTTTCCAATATCTTAAGAGTACAATTTAGCCAAGAAAACATTTACCCTAACTACTTGGCGAGTTTTGTACATATTATAAGTCAAGCGAAAAATTATGTTCATGAACTTCCAACAACTGAGGATGACCAACACAATTATTCTAGTTAATAATTAAGAGGGAAGAGATCAAATTGGAATAGAGCAAGTTGAAATTCTTCCTGTGTGCAAAAAAAAATTTGTTCTTAATGAGTTTTCGATTCTACGTCATCAAAGTAAGACTCTTGGTCTCGTACGAATCTTGAGTAATGTGATTGTCAAATGAAAAGTTTCATAGCTACTAGTTTGAGGCCTATGCCAATATCCAAACGACCCTTCTTAATAACGGACGGGGTATGATTCCATGAATAATTCAAAGGAAAGAAGATGAAGGAGAGCGAAAAAGTGAAAGAGAGCGAAAAGGGAAGGTGGTTGTATATAACCGATATATAACCAGTAGATAACATATATATATATATATATATACATATATATATAAAAGAGGTATCTTGTGATAGATTCCAAATGAGAACATAATTTTAGGGTTGTCGGCCTTCTCCACTTCAAGGGCACCAGCTATGTCAATGCTTTCCCAATGCCAGTCCAGTTCCATGTTCGTCACAAATCCAAT
Source organism: Oemleria cerasiformis (assembly GCA_037349345.1). NCBI lineage: Eukaryota > Viridiplantae > Streptophyta > Magnoliopsida > Rosales > Rosaceae > Oemleria > Oemleria cerasiformis. The sequence goes on from JAZGTL010000003.1 coordinate 1,223,947, forward strand.
GTAGGACTAGACTTTACATGTATGTCAATTTTCCGTCCAGGATCAAGTGCACTAAACCGCTTTAAATGGATACTAAGGGCATAAGGAGGCTTGTGAATAGTCATCTGCTTGAGGGCCATAATCAAGCTTTAACAATTCTACAACATCCACATCAAGCTTTAACTATAATCCATTGCAAGCTACATTGTACTCGAGTTATGAGCCAAGAGACGAGTCAAGTGGTGATTCAAGTGATGGTTCAGATGATGATTCTATCCTCACAACAAATGAATGTCAACATGTTCAAGTGATGGTTAGCATTTGACCCTTCAAAATGAGATAGCAACTTTCATAGAGGTTTTCCAACTTATGAGATACTTGCATAGTTGCATACAATATGCTTAGAGAAATTTCTAATGCTAAAAATTATCACATGCCGACGATAATTATGGCCTCTTGCATTCTTGTAGTATATAAGCAACAAACACTTCAAAGCCATTGATGTCTGCCTCACCATAGTATCTGCAAGTAATAAAGCTTAGAGAAAACTTTCCACATATTCAAAGCAACAAAAGTGCTACACATAAGAGCAGTGGCATAGGATAAAAGCAAGCAACAATAAAGGGACAGACATAGGACATAAGCATGGAATTCATACAGAATAAGAAATGTAACGACCCGGACCAGAAATTAAATTATTTTGAGAATTGGACAATTTTACCCTCAGTTTTGGATGGGTTCGGGAGTCACTTTTTGACTGGCAATACTTTTGGGAATTTTTCTTGGGTTGTTGCGTAGGTCTCGAACTCACGAGTTCGTAGACAGGCGGCACGCGGAAAACGGAGACCCGATGAGTTCGTTACGGGTCTAGAAGCTTCAGGGGCAGTTTGGTAATTTTGGAAAAGTTGGAATTATATAGAAGATATTTTTCTCTCTCCTCAGGAGATTGGCCCGTTCAATCTCGCTCCACCCGAAGACCTCCCCGTGTGAACACCGAAGACCCATTTTCATCGGATGGGTTTCGATCCGATTCGAACAAAACCAAGGTCGGGACGATCTTCCTCGCGATCCCACGAGTCTTTTGGTGTAATCATCGGAGTGGGAGCACCGCCGTGGGCGACAGACGGAGGAGGGAGGTGAACCAAACCTTCTCGGCCGTTTTCCGGCCAAACCAGGTACGATCTCGGAACTTTGACCTCATATTTGGATTCCTGGTGAAAAGTAGATGAATTTTCATGTGTAGATCGTGAAAAACGGTTAAGAAATGAAGAAATTAGAAAACCTTGAAGTTCGGTCGGAAATGGGGGATTCCGGCGAACCAGACGGCGGCGGAGGTGGCGGTCCGGTCATCTTCTCCGGCCAGCCTCCGGCGACGGCGAGTGCCGTTCGGTCGTCTTCTCAGGCGAGCCACCGGTAACCGGTTGGGTTGAGTGAACTGGTCGAGTCGAGTGAACCGGTTGAGTTGAGTGAATCGGCTGAGTCGAGTGAACCGATCGGGTTGAGTCGAGTTGGACCGGGTCAGGTCGAGCCGGGCAGGGTTGGACCGGTCAAGGCGCGTGAACACTGTAGCAGGCGCGTGACCGGTGCGTGGCAGCGCGTGAGCGCGTGTTCTGACCTTCCGGTGGCGCGTGGCGGCGCGTGGGACTGTTCCCGAAGTCACGTCGGCGCGTGACTAAGGTTTTGGGACGTTTCGGATCAGATTTTGTTGGTTTCGAGGCCATAGGAGTTCATTTAGAGCCCGGTTGGGCAATCACAGCGGTAAGGATTGACCGTGGAGAGGGTTTTGAGCTTGGAAAGTCAAGATAGTTGGGTCATTATGGTGTAGGTGTTCTTAGGCTAGAGCGTACATGAATTTTGGGTTGGATGGTGATGGTAAGCGGACTTTTGATTTTAAATTGTAACGCATGTATAAATATCTTTGATTTAATTACTGTTGTGTATGGTTGTATTTATAAATTGTAATGCATGTATTAATATCCTCGATTTAAATACTGTTGTGTATAGGTGTAATGATTACCTAGAACTTATAAATGATTGCTGGATATTTGTTTTTCCAATATTTCAGTGGAAGTGTTGTGAGAAATGATATGGTTGTTGGATTCGGTTTTGATATTGTTTGGACGTGGTAATTATTTGGGTACATGATTTTGAGTTGAAACCATATTTGTGATAAATGATAAACAAAATATATACTTGATTTTGGATATAAAACCGATTTGAAGGGGCCTAGGAGCCGGGCCTTGGTTCCGTGTTGGCGGACTCCCGGTGAACCCCCAATATAAACAAAACCGATTTGAAGGGGCCTAGGAGCCGGGCCTTGGTTCCGTGTTGGCGGACTCCCGGTGAACCCCCAATATAAACAAAACCGATTTGAAGGGGCCTAGGAGCCGGGCCTTGGTTCCGTGTTGGCGGACTCCTGGTGAACCCCCAATATAAACAAAACCGATTTGAAGGGGCCTAGGAGCCGGGCCTTGGTTCCGTGTTGGCGGACTCCCGGTGAACCCCCAATATAAACAAAACCGATTTGAGGGGGCCTAGGATCCGGGCCTTGGTTCCGTGTTGGCGGACTCCCGGTGAACCTCCAATATAAAAGGTGATTTTGCAGAGATTGTGGTCGAGTCCAAGTAGTACATATTCTAGCACACCCCAAGGGATACCCTGGTGGCTACGGATATGATATGATAGTCGAGAGATATGCCGACTGATATGATATGATAGTCGAGAGATATGCCGACTGATATGATATGCCAGTCGAGAGATATGCCGGCTGATGAGATATCATAGTACAGAGAGTTGTGATACTGGACTAGCACACCCCAAGGGATACCCTGGTGGCTAGGGATATGATAATCGAGAGATATGCCGACTGATGTGATATGATAGCCGAATGTTATACCGGCTGATGATACGATATGATAGCCGAGGATATTTCCGGCTCTAATATGAACCAGACGACAATTATCATGGGCTTAATCAACCTATGGAAATACTTCGTTATCCGGGTCAGTGGGTTGGTGTGGGCGGTGACCCAGAGGGACGAATTATTGTTGATTCACCAGTATCTGACTAGTCTGTTGTCTTGTGGTTTTCCAGTAGAGATGTCACCAATGTCTGACCTACTGACATTTGGTGTCAGAGAGTATTTCTATTTGAATCACCATTATTCCGAGGTCTTGGCTTTGACCTGTATATTATCCTGCGTCTGATAGTAGGAGTGGGTAGTAAGTACAGAGGTTCTGTTGGGAACCCTGTAAGGTTTAATAAAAATTATTTAAGAACAAAGGGTATTTCTGGTATTTAAATTTTGAGGTAAAAGGGCTGTCAGATGGGATAAGGGTTCTTTCCGGGTTTCGAGGGAAAATTCGGGAAGGGTCCTTACAAGAAAGACTGCTCAAACCCACACAAAAAGGTATAGGAAAAACATGCAATACTTAATAAAGCTTACACCCCAGTAATCCTATTTCCAACCCTAGTGATCGTGAACTTTAAATTGAGGATTTCAACACAATTGAAAACCATTTTGTAATCCTATTTCCAATGTCCATAAAAGATCCATATAATATATTAACATCCTACACCACATATAATATATCAGTAAAAAAGTTGTATTTACAGGGTACTTATAACAATAAAGACCGTCTACGTACCATTTACCAAAATGATGAATATGGCATGCCATAAATATGGTATGGTTTTTGGAGGAAGCATTGCCAACGAGTGTAAAAGATCGTCACTTTGATACCACTAGTAAACACCTACTACATGAAGCATAAAAGCACCAGCAATACTCAAAAGAACCGAGATTTTCCTATCTCCCTACATAAACCAACAATTTAATAGATATCACTTATATACATATTATCTACCAGTTATATATCATTTATATACCGATTTAAAACCTGTTAACGAGCAGTTATAGACCACTTATATATTTCTTACAGACTATTAGAGGAGAGGACCAAATACTCATGGAATGTACTTGATTTCATACTCCCACGTACTTCCCTTATGTTTCCTACACATGAAGTGACTACAACCAATCACCTTGCATTATAAAAGCCAACTACAAACCAAGTAAATTGCCACATAGCTAAAGTTGAATGAAAACAATTATAGCCAAACCAGAAACACCGAAAACACATAGCTGAAACAACACTAGGCAGTAAAGCCAATTTAGTTCTCTATTCTGCATTGTAGTTGGCTGTTTATTCCAGCAATTTGATTGATTACTCATTAAGATAGTGTCTCCTTGCACTTCAATTTAATTTTCAACATTATTTTCAGTCGCTTCGACTTGTCAGCATCTTCAGCTAGCTTACTAAAAAGATTGGAGGTAATGTGGATGCTAAAATCACCCATGGTGGAACAACACCCTGGTAAGACACCTGGAAGGCTGGAAACATTGATGCAAATCTCAATTAATACAAAATAGATATGTGTATACCTCAAAATGACATTAAATGGAGAGACAATACAAAGTAAAACACAACATTCTTGTTGTAAAAAACTCTAGATTCCTGTTGCAACATTCTTGTTGCAACAAACTAAGAGAAATTCACATACTTCGGGCCTTGTATATATCTGAGGTATACTTGAGGATTGACAGAATACTAGCTAATCAGGAAAATAGAATAAAATAGAATTCTCACATTCATGAAATTTCAAATCTGAAATCTGAAATCCCTACTTTTATATACTGATACACTATTTTTCTATGAAATAGCAGTCCATATATGTAAATTAGGCTTTCTAGCAAGAATAGAACAATGATATAGTTTGTTAATTCCTAATAACCTCAATTGTGGTCTTGTTTTGAAAAATGAGGTATATATGCCAACCTAAAAGAATGCTCAGTGCCACACACAAGGGAAATAGCAAGAGCCCATAAATGACTTGAAAATTTAAAGAAAAATGATAAGCAAACTCTCCTGTATGCAAAGGCTCAAGGGTGTAACATGCAAAACTCAAACATTCCACCCTCGAGAATGAAGGGTGACTTCAAGATTGGAGCATTCGTCCAAAGTTATCAACTTGCTCATTATCTACAAATTCCTTGGCATACGGGCTGTTTGATAATATCGTTAACGTCCAAAACAATTTCACCATTTCATGAACAACAGTTCACTAACAATCGATCAAATGATAACTTTACTTTTAATCCATCTTAGCTGTCTTGATTTCTTTGAAACAACAAAACCTGTGATCAATGCTTTTTAAATTCTACTAAAACGGGATGCAAAATGACTCAATGACTGTTACACGAATTGCCTATCAAAAAACATGAAAGTAAGATGTTGTGCTGCTGATTCCCCTTCCCTTGACTCCAAATCAGCTCAACTAAAGTAATCTATCATTCTCAGCATTACTCTCCCCATAGTTTCTACAATATCTAAAGTACCTTGCTTTCTTGTTTTGGAAATAGAATAAAACACTATGATCCAACGAAGGATATTATAAGCAAAGCTAATCAAAATTCCAATCACATTTTGAAACATATGCAGAAAACTGTTGTGGCAAAAAATCATAACAAATCCAATCCTATAGATAAAAAATGGAAAAGGGGTAACGATGGATAAATTTTGCAGAAAGGGGGTATTAGCGATAATTCCCCTAAAAAATTTCATCTAGGTAGCCGAACTCTCAAAACACATCATCTAAGTACCCTATGTTAGTCAATCTGTTAAAATCTGAGCTTACAATTTAAAAAAAAAATATTTGCTGACATGGACTCCAAGTAGACACTCTTTTTGCTGACATGGGCTCCAAATAGATTAAAAAACACATAAAAATTCAATATTAAAAAAATTAATATATTAAACCATACAAATTGCAATAAAAAAACAATATAAAACAATATAAAACAAAAAATAAAAACAAAAACAAAAAAACCTATTTCACAAATACATATCCCAATTTACATCTATCCAAAACTCTCTATAATTCCTACCCTGAAAAATCCCTAATAGTTATCTACCCAGTGAATCCCACCTTGCCAGCAACCATTGACAAGTCACACCCAAGTCTCAACGGGCCAAACCCCGAGCAACCTGTTTACACCCGAAAAAATCCCACTTGGGTTGAAGAAAGATTGAGAAGAAATTAAATGCCAACTCACAAAGGCCTATCCCTAGACGCCCACTTGGAACGTGGAAATGTTGGGAAGGGAAGAAGTCGGTTCTGAAGCACCGAACGCGTCAGAAGGCAAAGGGGATGTTCGAGACAAGCAACTGCAGTGCAGGTGCCGCATGAGTCCATTTGGCAAGCCACATCAGCTCCTTCACTGCCTATAAAAGGAGAAGAAGCCTTCTTCTCAAAAAACAATCAATCAATCAATCAAATAAACAAATTGTTCGAACTAATCAATTTCAAAACAACTGAAAACCCTCATAAGTTTCTTTGTTCAAAGGCTCGCCTATTTAGGCACAACCTGTTTCTTCGATCTAGGATCAAGATTCAGTCTCTTCTCTCATCTTCTTCTCAGTTCCCGACTAGGAACACAAGCATTTCCCTTATCTCGATTGCCTCCCAAACCAGTTCTTGAGGAACCCTAAACACTACCTCATCCCGACTACCATTCATTCTAGTCTTTGAGGTCCCCATACACTCAAGCCTTGCCGTATCACCATTGTTTGAATACTCTGCCAACCTATGGCATGATTCCGACTGATGTTCATCTCAGTTGATGATTTCGAGAAGATCGTGCCCCTTAACGAAGCTTGATTGCGAAAGAAATATTTACTTACAACACTTATATTTTGTTTGTTGCATTTAATATATACGCATTTACTTTTCAGTACTTGTACTTTACTTTCTTTATATTTCAAAGGATTTTCTTAAGAGGAATTACTAGTATTTGGAATAAACCAACCATTGCATTTTGTGGCTGTTCTAATTCATAAAATCGCTTATGTGTTTTTGGTCTAATACACTCATCCCGGCTTAAGGAAATTCTCGCACCTAATTGCTTATAACCAATAACAAGCTGCTAACATGGACAAATCGGAATTAACATAAAATGAACTTGGACTAGACTGGAAAGAAAATTTATTAAAGTCCTTGGATACATTAAGAAGAAGACATAGAAAAGAACATTGTGAGTAATTTGCTCGCTCACCTCACAATCACTTGCTTAAAGAAAGGTGCTTAGGCCGCAACAGAACCCATCTATAATTGTCTAGTAGCAGATTCTACTAGTGGCACTCCTACTTTGAAGGCAGCTAGGGCCTGTTTACTTCCTGATCAGCCCATATAGGGAAAGACCGTGGTATCAAGGCCTCCAAGCCTACAGCCTACAACCCAAACCCAAATTCCAAACAAGTCCACACCACCAACATCACTAAAGAAACCCACATGAGCCCACTCCTTCAAGCGTCGATGTCGACTGAGATCCACCGAAGGCGACCCAGGGCCTGCTATCGTATTTTTGGGTAGAACCTAATTGGCAGTCCCAGTGGGACTCTTTTTAGTATATGTCCAAGTTCAAATATTCCAAACGACGTCGAGATGCTAAAGGGAGATTTTTGAAAAATACTTCCCGAGAAACGGTGTCCGAATTATCTCTACCAGCAGTCGATATGGAGCCTCCTCAAGAAGGAGTAGTAGAAGATATTTTCAAGGAGGCACATATATATGTGTCCTTAAAAGATGTGATGCAGGCTGTCAAGGACATAATGTCATCAATCCTCGCGCATATCGAAGCTATGAACCTACAATCCAAGAGCTTAAGCGAGAAAAGACTGAAAATAGGTCGGGAACCAACATTCTGCCCTTGGGGTTCTTGAGCGTAGACAAAGGCAAGGGAACCATGGGGTTTGGAATGCCTATGTTGGAACATATTTTTTCTGAGCCTAATTTCTCAAAAGAGTCCGGGATTGAAACCCTGGAAACAAGCAAAAATCGTGATGGGCAAGCCCGGGAGGAAGTCGGGATATCTTCCAAATACAGACCACCCATGGTCAATCGGAAATAAATCCCAGTCAAAACTAACCAAGATCACCCAGATCGGGGAGAAAAGCGATATGGAGAATTGGAGGAAAGCTGATCCAAAACGACACTAGGTCAGAAGAAGAAATCGTGGCCAATCACAGAGCACCATGAAATCCTGAACACCAAGCTATCATGAACGAGATGGCAGAAATCAGACGAATGATGCCGGGCCAAGCTGCGGCCCCAAGAAGAGCTATTGTCCCGGTATATAGAAAGCCTTACCCGACTTACGTAGTCTAGGATAATCCGTTCCCAAGAAATTCCAAGCCACCAACATTTTCGCTTTTCAGTGGAGATGGCAGTACTTCATCCCTATAACACATCGGAAGATTCTCAGCACAATGTGTGGCTGTAGAAGATAATTCCTTTCTCAAACTCCGATTGTTTTGCAGTTCCTTATCTGGAGATGCTTTTTCTTGGTACACTTCATTATCGGAAGCATCCATACTCACTTGGGGGCAAATGGAGGCCAAATTCCATGAGGAATTTTACAGGATCAAACCCGAGATAACCATTAGTGATCTAACGGCCATCAAGCAAGGGGAATACGAATTAACTGAAGATTTCATTGCAAAATTCAAAAGATTGAAAATGAAATGCCGATTTCCCTTGAACAATGCCCAAATGGTGGCCATAACACAAAGAGCTTTGAGATTCTCTCTCAGAAAGAAATTCGATGATACAATGTTTTCTGACCTTCAGGAGATAGTAGTGTCAGCAACCAAATTTGAGAGGTTGTTGGAGGAGAAGCAGAGACAAAAAGACAACTCTAAAGTACCCCCATTCTATAAGAACAAGGTCCCTGCGCATCAGATGGAACACAAACAGATCAAGGAAGAATCCTTGATAGAAGAAGAGGGGCAAGAACTAGAAGTTGCGTTAGCTGAAATCCAGACCACTGGAAATGGACCGGTGAGCCTCAAATCATTAGTCAAACCCGGCGGGAACAAAGGCCAGTCAACCCGACTGGAGGTTACTTTGCAAATAAGGTCCCACTGTTTAATTCATACTCATTTGACCTTACTAAAGCTGGAGAGATTTATGACGAGTTAGTAAAGGCAAAAGTAAACAAACCTGATCCCAAGTAGGAGATGCCTCGACCAAAGGACATCAAAGGAAAGCAATTCTGCAAATGACATGTCTCACCACACCATTCCCAACCAATTGTGTCCAGTTCATGGACACAATTGAAAGCTTGATTACCCAGGGGCACATCTTACTAGCCCCAAATCCTAAAGCGCCAATGGGAGTGGACACTAACCCTTTCCCAAGGGCGTCAGTAAATATGCTCAATTTACAATGGCCACAACCTGAGGAAAAGGCCAGCATAATCAAGGATGATCAACCAAAACCTCATGAGGAAATCCAGCAACCCGAGAAGGTGCTAGCCACAGTCGTTGCTGGAATAGTAATGTGCAGAAAATGCAAGGCAGAGTGTGTGCTAGAGATACCAATCCCAGGTGCCAAAATAGACTTGGAACTCAAGAAGTCAAGAGATGCCAATCCCATAAACAAGTTTTGGACCACACAGCCCGAAAGAGAAACCACCTAGGAGCTCTGTCTTCCAGAGGTTGGGAAACATTAAGAGGAAACAAAAATGGGTTATTATTCAGGAGGCAAGGTGGCAAACCAGCCACCAAAGTCCCAGAAATAAGAGGTCCACCTTACTAAACAAAATACTATGAAGTCAATGCCCCAGAGGGCGACAATTCGGGAAGGAAAATGGTACTTGGCTGGCAGAGATGGAAAGCCAACCAAAGAATTGGGAAGAACAACAAGGCGTAGGATCCAAAGACAAAATGGAGCTCACATGCGTGCCCAAAAGAACTTGGGGTCAATTCTTCCCGGGGATGAGAAAGAGCCAAAAACCCCTCCCGAGACCAAGAAAGAATAAAAAAGTTCTCTCGAGAAGAACTAGAAGAAGAAAGAAATTGTGATTAACAAGTTGAAAACCGTGTCTCTGCCAAATCCATCTTAGGAAAAGCTTCTAAGGTAAGAAGACGAATTGTGTTTGGCAGCTTCCCCCAAGAAGAGATGCCTAACAAGCAACTTGATGATGCAGAAATCTTGATCTCAAAAGGAAAGGTAAAATAAGTCATTCAAGAGAATTACGGTCAAGGCATGACCGAAGGAAAGCTAAGAGAGTTCGAGAAGGACTTATCGAAAGTCATGGAGATGGATGACTTGTTCGACAAGAAGCAATAGGAAGTTCAAGCGGAAGTAGACTTGGTAATTGTATTACTAGAACATTTGGTAGAAGTTTACCAACAAGTGAACTACATGAAAGTGGATGTCGTTACCCACGAGCCATCTTGGGCATTGGTCGAGATACCAACGGACCATGAGAATGATCAGGGCATCATCTCGGAATCCAACCTACATAAAGGAAGGATGATGTTCTCGAATCCAACTAAAGAAATTACTGATCACTTGCGACCCATCTTCATCACGGCCCATCTGGAAGGGATCCCGATTGACAAAATGATGATTGATAGAGGAGCATCCATCAACGTTTTACCTTTAAGAATGTTAAAGAAGCTTGGCAAAAACCTCCGGGACTGTTTGCCCACAACTACCATAATGTCCAACTTTAATGGGACAATCACCAAAACTCATGGAGTTTTACCTCTAGAGATTGAAGTCGGATCCAAGAAAATGATTTTAGCATTTTTCGTGGTAGACAATACTGCCAGTTACAATGTACTTCTAGGAAGAGATTGGATACACAAGAGCATGTGTGTTCCCTCCACATTACACCAACAAATTATTATATGGAATCCTATTGAAGCTGCCAACGAAGGAGGTTTCTGGGAAATAATTCAGGTCGATTCAAGGCCTTTCATAGCCAACCTCACAATTGCTGAAGCCAGTTTTTATGACCCGAAGGTGGGCAACATCAAGTTGGCTAGAGAAGATGAGAACGACAACCCTACCAAGGTGACGACCCACAAACTATTGGAACAAGGACTCCTAACTCATGAGGAGTTGGATAGGCCCTTCCTAACATGGATTCTTCATGATGAATAATTCATCCCATAAAGAAAAATAGACCAAATGGAAGCAATCATGTCTATAAAGAAGAGATTGTTGAATAATATTCCTAAAGAAAACAAAGTAAAGGGACGTATCATTAAGAAATGATCCCGCATGAGCAATCGGGATCATTGTCATGATTATTTCATATGATCAATAAAGAGAAATGAGGCTCGCGTCAGAAAGATAAAAGGCATAATAGATCTTTATTACACATTCAGCCTGCATATAGAAGCCATTAAATGGCTAGAAGAAAAAACAAAATGGCTTGCAAAGGCCAACAAAGTTAAAGATAGTCGAAGCTGATAATTCAAGATGAGTTAAGACGGATCTCAACTTCTGCTGCTAATTTCTCTTTGGACCATCCCTGAGGATGAGGTCGGCTAGAGGCTTGAGTTATTTATCCATCATCATAACCGTCTTGAAAAGATTTATGGGAGATAGTTTCGAGGGAGAGATCACGGACTTTGTTTTTCTCCCGAGAATCCGAAATCCTAGTTTTGTTAGCAGTGAGCTCGTCTTCGAGGCGTTTTAAAGCTAAACTTTCCATTTGAACATCATCTTCCAACAATTGCACTTGTTGGCGATGCATCGTAGATGAAATAGAACACTCACGAAAGGTGTTCTGGTTGTCAGTTCGACAAAAAATAAACTTGATGTTGTAGAAACTGAATATCATGGGTGTAATCCTCCACCAACTGACGAGATGAGATAATTTGGTCAAATAAAGAAGCCACAAGACGTCGGGAACTTTGGAGGTGAGAATCCGAGGAATCGTTGGAGTTAGACATGGTGTGTAAAAGATGTTGTACCAAAATTTTTTATCAAACATAATTATAAGAGGATGCCTATGATCATATGATGGTGACACATGTCAGCATACAATCACATGCAAGGTAAATTACTCCTGGTAAGGCACGTCATCGACACTAACAGGCAAAGCAGTCTGGCAAGAAGAAATGTGGCCAACCAGTGCAAAACTGAATTATTAAAGGCATAAAGGAGAAATTTGTATTCATCACAAAAAAGGAAATTACAGATTCACGGCCCAAGGATGAGGTTTCCCAACAAACTGATCTACAAACCCCTAACTAAACCCATCCCGATAATGCTGAACGTAGCATACGACGTATCAGCTTATCACGAGCAGCCAAATCAGCCAAAACACTATCTTCCTCATCACGAAGCACGACTAACTTGCTTTCGAGCGGGATCATGCGATTCTGAGGTTCCGCCAGCATCTCTCAAAATGCCATAGCGCGAGCACAAATGGAGGCCTTTTAACGACAAGTCTCATGAGTCTGCGCTTCAGATGAAGTAGCCAGAAGATGAATATGTTTCTCCAACTCACGGATTAGCCTTACCTGATCTTGAGATTCACTTTGGAGGCGTTGCACATTCTACGAATAATGAGAGACGGGGACCTTTAGAGGATCACGACTGCTAGAAGCCATATCAAAATTGAAGATTGCGTGTGTGCAGGAGGTGAATACAAGGGCATGACATTTTATAGGCTGCTTGAGGCGGTCGCTTTGAATGAAGCAACAATCGCTGAGAATAAATAAACATAAAATAGGAAAAGATAAAGCCTATCCAAAAAATGTTTATTTTATTCATTAATAAAAAAAATACATTAAAGAAAATAAAAATGGAAAGAGTAAATTTTTAGCGATAGGAGAAATTGACGCCCTCCATGCCCTGATGGAGAGAGCGGAGCACGTAAGCATCACGAGCTTCGGCCCAGTCCCCTTCAAGATCGGAAACCTCCGACAACTCTGCTAGCAGTTGCGCTTTCTGCTGGTGTATTCTAAGGAGCTCCTCCCGATAAACCCGACTCTGGTGCTCCACCCTAGACTTGCTCCCCTCCTATGCGGCCTTCATATGTTCTAGCTTTTCTGCTAGAAGGTTGTTTTTGTAGTGCTCAGGGCCTCCACTAATTGATCATAAGATGGAGAGAAGGAGATCGAACTGGAGGACACTTCAGAAGAACTACTGGAAGCACGAGAAGCCATCGAAAGTTTTTGGAATGAGCTTTTCAGAACGTTATCTACCAATGTATTTATAGACCTGAATGGGCGTTTAGATGATTAATGGAGGTTTGATTGCCGTGTGGATGAAAATGATTATAGTACAGTAATTGAAGGGAGTCATAGAATTTGAGGAGTCCGAATACACAGTCACGCGTGGAAAGGAGTTCCAATTTTTTTTCTAAAAAAAATAGTACATCATTACGAACAAAGGCCTAGAATAAAGGCCCAAAAAAAAAATGGCCCACATTCAAAACTCTAGCAAACGACTCATCATAGTTTGCAGCCCAGCCAACATCATACTTAAATTTAAGGATAAATGATTTTTCTGATCATGGATCTCCCGAATTTGGGCCTCATTTTCCCGAAGGCTATTCTCACTTGCTGATATCTGGGTTTTGGCTTGGCCATACGATTACTTGATAGACGCACACTTCACCTCCTGAATAGCAAGCTAAGCTTTGAGGTCCTCCAGTTTATGTTTTACGCTAATCACCTCTCGGTTCCATTGGGCACATTCCTCATTTTCACCAGAAAATTTCTACTTCAATCTTTCTAGATCTCCTAGAGTTGGAGCCCCAGCCAGGAGAGGATCTCGTTGTTGTGTTTGATGAGCAATGTCATCCCGATAAATGTCTAGAACTCTGACCACGGATTGAGCAGAAGCTGAGGCTGCATGCAAGAAATGGGAAAAGATAAATTGAGCCTTCCTAACTTCTTCCAAGTCCTGAATGTCTTTCCCATCAACAAAGTCCTTGATGAGGTCCCGAGTAGCAGAATATTTGGGACAAGGAGTCGCCAAAGGCATAGTACCATCAGAAGGTTCCGCCTGAGTTGAAGAAATGAAAGATTCTGCTTCCTTCTCCAGAAGCTCGACTTCAGGTGATTTCAAGGCCTGGTGAACAGAAAGACGTTGACCAGAATCAAGGAAATGAAAAGACCAAGCAGTAGGAAAAGGACAGAATATTACCGTTTCAGGAGCATTGGCAACCCCTTGTTTGTCTCCAACAAAGCCACCATCAGAGAATACTGCAAAGGAAGAACTCGGAGTGCCGGCCTCAAGGATTAACATTGAAGAGCCAGAAGCTAGAAATACCGGTCCTTCAGAAGAAACGAGAGACGGTTGACAAGCCACTACAGTAGGAGTTTCACTAACAGAAAGGAAGTGGCTCATAGATACTTCGACGCCCGAGGAGTCTGCAATGGAAACATTCCGAGAATCAGGCACTGATGGAGTCGGGGAGGAAGCAGCTACTTCACAAGAAACTTCAGCCTGACCCACGGAACGCACCACCGCTATAATTGAAGTGGAAGGGGTCGCAATAGAGACACTCAGAATGTCTAACTCCACACATATGAAAGGCAGAGCAGTTGTCTCAAGGGGAATGAAAGACCTGTCAGCAAAGGAAAGAACTGGGGGCATAGAGGAAGGCATAAATAGGGTAGACCCAGGGGTCAAAACCGAGACATCCACGAGAAGCAAGAGAAACTGATGAAGTCGCGACTGAATCTGAATGATCAGAAGAGAGATCAATCATCATGAGAACACTCCCAGATTAGGCAACATTACTTGACGGGTCAGAGATCGAGACACTCACCTGAAAGAAATATCCATTTATTAAAGCGGAAATCCCAAAGCTACATAGTAATGACCTAGAGAAACAATAGCCTGACCTCCTGAGCTTGAAACAAATGACTCAAGGGATTGTCACTCTGAGGAAATATGTCAGCAGCAGCGGTCAGATCGGGATCCCGAGAGGGATGGGGATGCTTTGCTGCTCTTGGCAAGCTTCATGCGACTTAGGAAATCAGACAAATGCTCATCATCGCTGCCTTCATTTTCCAAAACTGACGATGCTTGTGTTTCTGCATTGGGACTTGAGGTTGAGTATGGCTATCAGGAGCAGGATTCAAAGGTGCCATTGCCACGACAGGAGAAAAGCTTGTTTGTTTGGAACAATCGGTTGACTGGGAGGATCCAGGATTGGCTAAAAGCAAAAAGATTGAAAAGCAAGGAAATGAAAGTTTAGATAGAAAGAGAAGAGGAATGCTTACTTGAACTCGGGATAGGTGGTTCTTCAGATTTCCGTTCACATCAAAAGGACATAAACCCTATAAGTATGAAGTAAAGGTGTTAAATTTATCAAAATTGGAAGGAGCCCTAGTAATCTATGGGTTGGGGTCCAAGGAAGAATAAGGACAGGTGAACAATTGGGTAAAATCAGAAACCCTTCTTGATGGGGTCAAACCAAACAAAACCTCAAAATCAAGAAGAGTTGGGGTCATATGGCCAACTTGGAAATCAAAAGTATTAGTGCTACTATTCTAGAAACATAAAGCAGCACTAAGGAGATTCAAATCAAGGTGAATAGGGAGGTCGGATAAACTTACCAGATGAAATATCCCATTGGTCCAAAGCTCATTTCGGAACAGCTTCTTCATCCTCCAAACACAAAGTATCTAGCAGCTAGAAAACTTTGATTCATGCCCCGAGGGGAATAGATGGGCCCATTCGGAACGAAATTTATCCCAAGGGAAAGAAGTTTGTTGGAAAATCGGAGTAGCTTGAAACCTAGAAAGCTCATTAGAAAAGGGGACGACATCCTCTAGAGCCCGACCATGCTTGCAAGGACCTAGTGTGAGGTGGTGCTCCACATCAGCAACAAAAATATGACTATTGACGATATCCTTTCTCTCCTCAAAAGCCTGCACCGAAGATCACGAGGAGGTGCAATGCTTATCAAAGTCCCGACCACTAATCCACGGAGTTTTGGAATCAGGGCTATCTACAAACCCGGAAGAAGAACCTGCTGAACCTTTGCCCTTCGAGAGTGTTTTGGGAGCCAAGATTCGAGAATTTGGAAGGTAAGTAGGAGTCGCGTTTAGACAAAGAAAGGGAGGAGGTGACAAAAGCGAAGAACATTGAAGGAGTCTCGGAATTATGGCCCACTTTTAGACTTAAATCGCTAGTACGCAAGACGATAAGGCTTCAATGAGTGGATTTGGCAAAAGCGCGAGAATGGAAGAGTGGGTAAAGTGGAGTGAATTTGAAATGTTTTAAATAAAAACATTTTAAATTTAGGGGGCAATGTTTGCACCCAAAAAAATCCCACTTGGGCTGAAGAAAGATTGAGAAGAAATTAAATGCCCAACTCACAAAGGCCTAGCCCAAGATGCCCACTTGGAATGTGGAAATGTGGGGAAGGGGAGAAGATGGTTCTAAAGCACCGAATGCGTCTGAAGGAAAAGGGGATGTTCAAGACAAGCAATTGTAGTGCGGATTCTGCATGAGTCCATTTGGCAAGCCACATCAGCTCCTTCACCGACTATAAAAGGAGAAAACCCTTCTACTCAAAGAACAACCAATCAATCAACCAAACAAACAAATTGATCAAACCAATCAATTTCAAAACAACTGCAAACCCTCAAAAGTTTCTTTGTTCAAAGGCTCACATATTTAGGCCCAACCTGTTTCATCGATCTAGGATCAAGATTCAGTCTCTTCTCTCATCTCCTTCTCAATTACTGACTAGGAATACAAGCTTTTCCATCATCCCGACTGCCTTCCAAACCAGTTCTTGAGGAACCCTAAACACTACCTCATCCCGACTACCATTCACTCTAGTAGTCTTTGAGGTCTCCATACACTCAACCCTTGATGTATCACCATCGTTTGAATATTTTGCCAACCTATGGCGTGATTTCGACTGATGTTCATCTCTGTTGATGATTTCTAGAAGATCGTTCCCCTCAATGAGGCTTGATTGCGAAAGAAATATTTACTTACAGCACTTGTATTTTGTTTGTTGCATTTAATATCTACGCGTTTACTTTTCAGTACTTGTACTTTACTTTCTTTATATTTCAAAGGATTTTCTTAAGAGGAATTACTAGTATTTGGAATACACCAACAATGCATTGTGTGGCTGTTCTAAGTCATAAAATCGCTTATGTTTTTTTGGTCCAATACCCTCATCTAGGTCAACTCATATCTAGGTCATTCAAGTCCTATATATATATATATATATATATATATATATATATATATATTAGCTCATTCAAGTTAAATATATTTTATGCTCGTTTTGCATTTTGGTGTTTTCATTTCATATGAGATTTGTTGTTTGGTTGGTTGCGTGAATTGTTAGATTATTTACTTATGTTGTATAATATTTTTTAAGATGTATTATGTAAGTACGAAACTCATAATAATTTTCCTTCCATGGTGTTGTTATTAATTGGGTATGGACCATATTGTTAATGGTCAAGTTACTGGCTATTTTTCATGTGGGCGTGGGGTTCGTCAGGGTGATTCTCTCTCCCCATTACTATTTTTCCTTGCATAAGAGGTACTTAGTCTTGGTATTTTCCATTTGGTTCACTCAGGACAACTTAGGACAATTTCATTTCCTCGAGGTGTGCAACTGCCTGTTTCTCATGTGTTATTTGCAGATGATATTGTTTTGTTTTGTAGAGGAGGCTTAAAGAATCTGTTTCTTCTTCTTGATTTTCTAAAAGAGTTTGAAGTTAATTTGGGCCAAGTGGTTAATAAGTCCAAATCAAATGTTTTTATGGGTAAGCCTATTTTGCATAGGAAGCATTTGATTTCGAAGACTTTAGGCATCAAGGTGGTCATCTTCTTTTAATTTTGGGTGTTCCCATCTTTAAAGGCAAACCTTAGACTATTTATCTACAAAGCATAGCTGATAAAATGAGCCCCAAGTTGTCCTCATGAAAAGGTTCACAACTTTCAATGGCCGGCAGGCTCGAACTGTTAAAGTCAATGGTGGCTAGTATATTGTTTATAGCTTTCAAATCTATGAGTGGCCAGCTTCTCTACTTCGGCGTATCGAGGCATGGTGTCGAAATTTTCTCTAGTATGGTTCTTCTGACAAGAGGGGGGTTCTTTTAGTTGGTTGGAGCAGGTGTTGTGCTCCTATTTCAAAAGGTGGGTTGTGTCTCAAGCAGCTTGTGGTTCTTAATCGAGCCTTCCTTTTGAAAAAAGGTTGGGATGTTTTATCTTCTAATTCTTATGGTTGCCAGTTTCTTCGAAATCAATTTTGGAGAGGAGGTAGGATCAATTTATCTTATGTTTCTTCTTTTATTTGGTCCCGTGTTTGGCTATAAGTAATTGATAATACTCGATATTTTTTGGGTAATGGTAACAATACATCCTTTTGGTGGGACAATTGTATTGGACTACCTCTGGCCAGTTATTTTGGTCTTCATTCCTCCCTTCGTAAACATATGTGTGAACATGTTTCTTGCTATCTTCTTGATGGGGATGGGCATCTACCGCCCCTCCTAACACTTCATTATCCAACATTCTGTGGGAAAATCAAGGCTTCTCCTCTTTTCAAGGATCCTAATGTCGTTGATCTTTTGGTTTGGGTTCAATCCTCGTCTGGAACTCTTACTGCTAAAGTGTCTTACCAGTTTATGCCCCCAAGTTTTCTACTGTTTCTTTGTGTAAGATGATCTGGAGAAGTTATTTTGAGCCTCAGAAATCTTTCATAGTTTGGAAAGTAATGCATGGCAGGTTACTCACTGTCGTTTTTTGCAGAGACGAGGTATAACTCTTGCTTCTATGCTCATTTTGCAGGTTGGCCTCAGAGACCATCACTCATTTTGCAAGTTGCCCATTTGCATGTTCTATTTGGAGATATATGTTTGGTCTTTTTGATATGAGTTTTGTCGCAGGCCCTTTGGATATTATTTTCGATGATGGACTCCATTGAAATTTTAGCCCGCAACTTATGGATTTGTAGCTCCTTATGTTTTGTAATGATATTTGGCTGATTTGGGATTTACGGAATAAGTTACGATTTGAGGAGCAAGTTACTATAGTTTCTTCTGCTTGTCGTTAAGTTTTTAATCATGTTCGGGCCACTTGCACTCTTGCCAAGGGTGATATGTATAATCAAGTACGAGATTTATGTGCTGTTCGGGCTTTTGGGGTGCCCTGTCGGCCTTATCTTTGACCCAAAAGTGTGGAGGTCAGCTGGCTTCCCCTTTGTGTTGGTTATATTAAAGTTAATATGGATAGGGCTAGTAAGGGTGATTCCGGTAAAGTTGGTTCCAGAGGAATTTTTTGTGATTTTCAAGGGGGCATGTGTAAGGACCCTTCCCGAATTTCTCCTCGAAACCCGGAAAAAACCCTTTTCCCGTCTGACAGCCCTTTTACCTCAAGATTTTTATACCAGAACTACCCTTTATCTTTAAATAATTTTTAGTAAACCTTAAAGAGTTCCCAACAGAACCTTTGTACTTACTGACCACTCCTACCTGTCAGACGTAGGACATCATACAGGTCAAAGCCAAGACCTCGGAATAGTGGTGGTCCAAATTGGAATACCCTCTGACACCAAATGTCAGTAGGTCAGACATTGCTGACACCTCTACTGGAATACCACAAGACAACCGACTAGTCAGATACTTGTGAACCAACAATAATTCGTCCATCTGGGTCACCGCCCACACCAACCCACAGACTCGGATGACGAAGTATTTCCATAGGCTGATTTATCACATGACAATCGTTGTCAAACCATATTAGAGCCGGAAATATCCTCAGCTATCATATCGTATTCTCAGTCGGAATAACATTCGGCTATCATATCACATTAGTCGGCATATCCCTAGCCACCAGGGTATCCCTTGGGGTGTGCTAGTCCTGTATCACAACTCTCTGTACTACGCATAGAAATCCTCACGACCCGGCGGAGCCAAAACTCCTCTATGCCAAAGTCAGAGCACTTAACGAACCAACAGAGTAAAACTCTCGACGCTAGTCGAAGAAACAGTAACCAATTATATTGAAGGTTCACCGGGTTCACCGCCAACAGCGGATCCTAGTCCCATATTCTGGTCCACCTCAAATATGTTTATCTTGGAGGTTCACTGGGTTCACCGCCAACAGCGGATCCTAGCCCCGGCTCCTAGGCCCCCTCAAAACCCTCAAAACCGTATTGTTTATATTGGAGGTTCACCGGGTTCTCCGTCTCAGCGGATCCTTACCCCGGTTCCTGGGCCCCCTCAAAACCGTATTGTTTATATTGGAGGTTCACCAGGTTCTCCGTCTCAGCGGATCCTTATCCCGGCTCCTGGGCCCCCTCAAAACCGTATTGTTTATATTGGAGGTTCACCGGGTTCTCCATCTCAGCGAATCCTTACCCCGGCTCTTGGGCCCCCTAAAAACCGTATTGTATCCAAGAATCAAGTATTTTATAATCACAAATACGATTTCAGCTCAAAATCATGGATTCTAATCATTTCCACGTCAAAACAATATCAAAACCGAATCCAATAACCATGCCATTTCTCACAACACACTTTCATTGAAATATTGGAAAAACAAATGTCCAACAGTCATTTATAAATTCCAGGAAATCATTACAACCATACACAACAGTATTTAAATCAAAGATATTTATACATGCATTACAATTTATAAACCAAAAGTCCGCTTACAAACATCATCCAACCCAAAATTCATGGACGCTCTAGCCTAAGGAACACCTGCACAATATTGACCCAACTACCTTGACTTTCCGAGCTCAAAACCCTCTCCACGGTCAACCATTACCACTGGGATTGCCCAACCAGGCTCTAAACGAACTCCTATGGCCTCGAAACAACCAAAATCTGATCCGGAACGTCCCAAAACCCTAGTCACGTGCCGCCGTGACTTCGGGAACAGTCCCACGCTCCGCCACGTGCCACCGGAAGGTCAGAACACGCGCTCACGCGCCCTCACGCGTCGGTCACGTGCCTGCTACAGTGTTCACGCGCCTGGACCGGTCCAACCCGGCTCGGCTCGACCTGACCCGATCCAACTCGACTCAACCCAACCGGTTCACTCAACCCGACCGATTCACTCAACCCGACCGGTTCACTCGACCTGACCCGATCTGACCCGACTCGACCGGTCGTCAGAGAAGACGATCGGCTGCCGGCGCCGTCGCCGAAGTCTGGCCTGAGAAGATGACCGGCAGCCGCCGTCTGGTTTCGTCGGAATCCCCCATTTCCGGCCGAAACTTCAAGCTTTTATAACTTCTTCATTTCTGAACCGTTTTTCACGATCCACACATGTAAATTCATCTACTTTTCACCAGGAATCCAAATATGAGGTCAAAGTTCCGAGATCGTACCTGGTTTGGCCGGAAAACGACCGAGAAGATTCGGTCCGCCTCCCTCCTCCGTCCGTCGCCTACGGCGGTGCTCCCGCTCCGATGATTACACCAAAAGGCTCGTGGGATCGCGGGGAAGATCCTCCCGGCCTTAGTTTCGGTCAAATCGGACTGAAATTCGTCCGATGAAAATGGTTTGTGGTGTTCTCACGGGGAGAAACGGGTAGGAGAGAGAGAGAGACTGAAAAAAATATCTGGACCCCTCCCTCGAGGAGAGAGAAAATATCTGATATATAGTTCCAACTTTTCCAAAATTACCAAACTGCCCCTGAAACTTCTAGACCCGTAACGAACTCACCGGGTCTCCGTTTTCCGCGTGCCGCCTGTCTACGAACTCGTGAGTTCGAGACCTACGCAACTACCCAAGAAAAATTCCCAAAAGTACTGCCAGTCAAAAAGTGACTCCCGAACCCGTCCAAAATTAAGGGTAAAATTGTCCAATTCTCAAAATAATTTAATTTCTGGTCCGGATCGTTACAGCATGTACTTGGGATATTTAGCTCTAACTTGAATGTTCCAAGTGCCGTGGACGCAATAATTCTAACGGTTATTAAAGTCATTGAGTTAGCTTGGCGTCATGCATGACATAATGTTTGGATTGAAATATATTCGAAGTAAGTCACTCTTTACTTTAGCTTTCCACATATGGTCCCTTGGAAACTCCGGGTGTGTTGGCAGAATTGCTTGTTTCGTCTCCATTAGGGTCAGTTAGGATATCTCATATTTTTCATGAAGGTAATTATGCGGTAGATGTTTTAGCAAGAAATCACAGTGCTCTGGGGGGGCGGTTTTACTTGGTGGGACTCCCCTCCAACTTTTATTTCACATTTTTGTCATATGGATTGGTTGGGTATACCGAACTATCGTTTCATATAGGTATGTATTGGTCTTTCTTGTATTCTTTTTGCTAGGTTTTGGCTTTTAATTTGTCCCCCTCGTTGTATTTCTTATTCTTAATAAATTTTGGCTAGTGTGGGCGCTTAGAGGGATGATGGGGCATTCTATCGGGAGCTCAGTTCCCTCTCAATTGTTTTGTGCGTTGGGATGCTAGGCTGATGTAGTAGTCCGATGTCTGAGTTCTTTTGTGTAGTTATGCTCGCCTAATCTTTGATCGCCCCTCTAGTGACATTATAAAAAAAAAAATTGGACATATATACCTATATTAGAAACATTGCAAATCGGAGATGAGCAAATGTAAACGTGAGTGTCAGGAATGATTACAACAAATGGTCTACAGAAGCGAGAAAGCTTTTATTACAACTCTTGGTTGATGCCTCATGTCGTGGATGTCGTGATGCTAATGGAAGCATAGGCAGGAAACGATGTATTAAAGAAGATAATTCTAGTACTCAATGCAAAACTTAACTGTAAGATAATTCTAGTACGTACTCAATGCAAGACTTATCTGTAATAAAAGTTTCAACCACTACTAAAACCGGCTGAAATACTTTTAAGAAAACATGTAAAACATAGAGTGAGCTTCTGCGTCGTAACTCAGGTTTCGGGTGGGACCCAATTGAAAAGTGATTTATCGCTGATGAAGAAGTTTGGGAAGATTACATTAAGGTGAGCAATTTTAAACAAATAATAATAATATTCTATTTGGCTTCTAAGTATATATAATTTATTACTAGAAATTAATATAATATTTTGGTTTCTTTTGTAGTCCCGCCTTCAGCACAAAAACCTTCGCACCAAAAGCCTTGAAGACTACGAGGATTTGAAAATTGTGGTTGGTAAAGTAAGTGATGTTGGGAGACATTCACTAGGATTGGGTGATAATAGTACTGATGCAAGAACGTATGGGCCAAAAGATGTACAAGTTGGAATTAAGGGCTTATGCTATCATGAAGTCAATCATGCCTTTATACCAGAGGAAAATGAAGCATCATACCACACCCTACCATTTGGAGAATCTTCTTCCTAACCCTTACCCTTTGAATGTACGTACTAGTTCGAAAGCTCATTCAGAAAGCACCAGCCACAGGATAAACGAACTAGCTAGCTCAATTGACACCTCTTGTAAAGTTGGAATTATGCAAAAGGTTTCTCACAGCATTGAATCAATTGCCACCAATTTTCAGGGAGTCTTTAACTTACTGGAGAAAAGGGTAAAAGATGGAAAGGGAAAGGAAAAAGAGAAAACTGAAAGAGAGAAACAAAGTTGTATGTGGAATGCCATCAAGGAGACCCCAAATGTGACTGATCGTGCTCGTTACAAAGCGGTTATTCTGCTAAATACTAAAATAAAAAACGGATACATTTTTTAAAATGTCATCGGAAGAACTCTCAAACTGGATAACCTATAATTTAGAATGACTAGTTATTTGGGGCATGAAACACATCAGGAGGGAATCCGTTTTGTTTACCAAACAATTTGTAATTTTTATTTGGATTTAAGATACTACCGTAATCTCATTTTGGATTTAAGATACTACAATAATCTCATTTTGTTTACCAATCCGTTTTGGATTAAATATTATCTGACTTTATGGTGTAGCTCAATGCATTGGGGTTATTCCGAGCCGAATGTGTGAGAAATGTTTTGATGTGTCGCAATGCAAGAAATTCCATATTGGTTCAATAGTGTAAGACGCCGGCGTGCTTAGAGAGTTGTTTTATAAGCTTTGAACTTTACTCTTTCTATTTGGAATGATACTTAATAACTGTGATTCCAGTATTTTACATACCAATTACATGATACTTTGAATATTCACGTACGTACGTGAAGTATGTAAGGTGAATTGTAATAAACCGATTACAAAAAAACCTCTCTCTCCGTCCCCCAACCCTAAAAAAAAAAGCAATTGGAGTGGGGGGTGTGGTCCACAAAAAAAAAAAAGCAATTGAATTGATGAAGAAGAAACGCCTCTTCTTCCTTCCTCTCCTCCATTATACTCTTTCCTTTTGGGTTTGTAATGAGTCTTTAATTTACATTGACTTCATCTAAGTCAAGTGGAAATATTATATGCATGTCATTTTCTGTTTCCAATTTTTATTAATTAATAGATTAAAATTCATAGAAATTTCAAAGTATAAAATTATATAAAAGTGAACATCTTCATTAATAAAAAACAATGAATAAATATAAAACATTTAACAATACGAAAAAAAAATGTTATACCCATATCTGCCGAGGAGCTTTTGATGATTAGACCTTTATTTCCAAACCCACAAGTTTTTTTCTAAAAGGCCCTTGAGTTAATAGTGATACTGTACTTCCCACTAACAATCTCTATATTTACCTCTGTGCCACTATCTAAAATCAGCCCAGCCCATTCAATTTGGGCGCGACCAAAGTTGACCTAATGTCCATAATTTCAAGTGCACCACTCACTGCAACTATTTGCATTCATCCCTCAGCCTCCCTTAATCGTCCACTCTTTCAAGATTCCTCAGCCTCCACGATCATATCTTCCATCTTTGCTTTCATTATTGCACGACCCGCGTACAGTTCACCACCCATGTTTCATCACCCACTTTGATCCAAAGGCTGAATCTCGCCACCATTGCAACTGTTTAAGACCCGCATTCATCACCCATGCCGTCTAATAACTTCCCTCAACCTCCACGATCTTTGTAACCGTCCTCACCTTCCTTGTTAGAAATCGACGAAAGCTCAACTATATAAGAAATAGGTTTTAGTGATCCGCAAGTTTTCAAATGGGAGAGGCGATTCAACTACAAATCAAGAGCGAATCGTCGAATTAATTCATTGGTGAGACTCCATTGCATCTTTATCAACTTGATTAAAGTGAAACTTGGGCTGCATGTGCGTGGTTCGATTTTTCAGATTTTTGTTCATCTGTGTTTCTATTTTTTACATTTCATGTTTGTGTTCTTTGTAATTTATCTGATTCTTTATATTCTTGTGTTGCATGTGTTTCTAGCTAGTGAAAATAGGTTTTGTATTTTGGTTTGATTACAGATGTAGTGAAAATTGTTGGTGGATAAGCTGTTTCAGCTGACTTAGTAGTACACTCGGTTGTTGACTAGAGGACGACAAGTGGCACTACATGAGAGAATGTGTGTGTTGTAAGTGTGCGAAATAGGTAATGAAATGTGTGAGTGTGTGAGCTGATTTTGAGTGCACCACAAGGAGTGTGTGTGATGACATCACATTGTCATCACTTCTAACAGAATCACAGCGGGTGTGTGTGTGTGTGTGTGTGCTCATATTCATTGTAATTAGTTTTCAATCAATAATAGAATACACACTCAAGGAGGATCAGTCATATTTGACCTTCATTCAACCCAGAAATTCATTCAAGCATAAACAAAAACACTTAGAGTGCACCGGCTATCACAGTAACCATCACTCAATCCTAAACACCAATTCAATCCAGATTTTGATAAAAAAAGATAGAAGGAAATTGAAGACATCACGGGCTAATCCCGATTCAATTGATCCAGAATGCAGTGTCTGAAGAGATTTTCCCAAGGATCACGAATGACGAGATTGCTAAGAAGGCCTGGGACATCCTGAAACAAGAATACAGAGGGGATACCAAGGTTAGAACAGTTAAATTACAATCTCTTAGGAGAGATTTTGAATATACACGTATGAAAAATGATGAATCCTTCTCTACATATATGTCTAAACTGTTTGGTGTTGTTAACCAGATGAAAGCATATGGTGAAGAAATTACTGAAAGGAGATTAGCACAGAAAATTTTGATAAGTCTAACTAAAACCTATGATTCAATTGTGTCAATACTTGAAGAAACTAGAGAACTAGAGCATATTAGTGTTGACAGTATCACTACATCAATCAGGTCATTTGATCAACGATTGGAAATGCACACTGATGGTGATGTTGAGAAGGCATTCTCAAGCATGAGTGTGAATAACAAGTCACAGGCACAATCCAACTCAACTCAGGGCAAGTTTAAGGGGCAGTTCAAAGGAGGAAATAAGGGCTGGAACAACAAAAAATTCAAAAGCAATGCAAAGTCAGAGAACAAGTTCTCTGGAAATCAGAAAGGGGAAAGTAGTGGCTCTAAGGATACTTGTAGGATTTGTGACAAGTTACGCTTTGGTGAATGCTGGTTCAAGGGAAAAGTGAAGTGTCACAAGTGTTCTAAGTTTGTTCACATTGCCAAGGATTGTGTTGTTAAACAAACTGCTAATCTAGCTCAGAAGGTAGAAGAAGTTGAAGGAAATATGTTTTATGCTTGCGATTCAGCCTCTATTGAGAAAGATGTAGGTACGTGGTACCTAGATAGTGGTTGCAGTAACCATATGACAGGGCATGAATCCTTGTTGGTTAATATAGACAGGAACTTGACTGTGAAAGTGAAAATGGGCACTGGTGGTTTGGTTCAAGCTGCTGGTAAAGGATCATTGGTGGTTCATACCAAGCAGGGTGACAAGTACATCAAGGATGTGATGCTTGTACCTGGTTTGGATGAAAACTTGCTAAGTGTAGGTCAAATGGTAGAATATGGATACTACCTAGTGTTTGGAGACCACACTGTGGATGTTTTTGAAGACAAGCACATGGAGCACAGAATTGCTAGAGTCCTATTGACTGGGAGCAGGTGTTTCCCACTCTCACTGGATTATGTCAATCCAGTTGCTAGAAAACCAGAAGTAAAGGAAAGTTCTAAGTTATGGCACAAGAGATTTGGCCATTTGAACTACTCAAGTCTAAAGTAGCTAAGACAAAAGGACATGGTGATTGGCTTGCCTAGCCAAGAAGGAGAAAAGGACATCTGTGAGGGGTGCATAGCAGGGAAGCATCATGTCAATCCATTTGACACAGAAGAAGCTTGGAGGACATTCACACCACTTGAGCTTATACACTCAGATGTGTGTGGCCCAATGCAAACAGAAACCATAGGAGGTAACAAGTATTTTCTTACATTCATTGATGATAATACCAGAATGTGTTGGTTATACTTCCTAAGACATAAGTAAGGTGTATTGAATGTGTTTAAAAAGTTTAAAGCTATGGTTGAACTTCAAAGTGGTTTCAAAGTTAAGAAGCTAAGGAGTGACAGAGGTGGAGAGTACACCTCATGTGAATTTAAGATGTTTTGTGAAGGGTGTGGGATTGAAAGACAGCTTACAATGGCCTATTTACCTCAGCAGAATGGTGTTGTTGAAAGGAAGAACATGACCATTGTTGAAATGGCCAAGTCCATGACTAATGACAAGCAAATTCCCTATGAGTTTTTGGGTGAAGCTGTGAATACATCAGTCTACCTATTGAATAGGTGCCCTACTAAAACAGTTCAGGGTAAAACTCCCTTTGAGAAAATCAGTGGGATGAGACCAGGTGTATCTCACTTAAAGGTGTTTGGTTCTATTTGCTATATTCATATTCCATCTCAGAAAAGACAGAAGTTAGATGTGTCTAGTGTGAAGGGTGTGTTCATGGGGTATGGAAGCTATGAAAAGGGCTACAGAGTTTATAGCCTAGAGACTAAGAAGATAGTCGTTTCTAGAAGTGTAGTTTTCAATGAAGTAGGCTGCTAGGATTGCAAGCAGGACACAAAGATTCATAGCTATATTCTAGTAAGGTTTTGCTATGAAAATGAACCAGTGACACGAGAAGTTCAAGGATTACCTCAGACAACCAGTTCTAGTTCAAGCTCCAGTCCTAGTCCTAGTTCAAGTTTTGATTCAAGCTCAAGCTCAAGTCCAAGCTCAAGCTCTAGCAGTTCATCATCATTAAGCACACCAGTTAGACTAAGAAGTCTAAGTGATATCTATGATAGGTGTCACATGTGCATCAAAGAACCAGAAAGTTTCAGTGAAGCTACTAAGGATTCAGCTTGGAAGAAAGCCATGCAAGCTGAAATTCAGATGATTAAAAAGAATGATACATGGGATTTGGTTGAAAGACCTACTGACAAACCAATAATTGGTGTCAAGTGGGTGTACAAAACTAAGTTAAACCTAGATGGATCTGTCCAAAAACACAAGGCCAGATTGGTAGCTAAAAGGTATGCTTAGAAGCCATGTATTGCTTTCAATGAGACTTTTGCACCTGTTGCAAGACTAGACACAATTAGGATCTAGATTGTTCTAGCTGCACAAAAAGAATGGAAGCTGTTTCAGCTTGATGTGAAGTCAGCTTTTCTCAATGGTGTCCTAGAGGAGGAGGTATATGTAGATCAACTTGAGGGGTTTAAGATTAAAGGAGAAGAAGCTAAAGACTACAAGCTAAACAAGGCACTATATGGCCTTAAGCAGGCACCAAGGGCTTGGTATGGAGAGATAGATTCCTATCTACCAAGCTGTGGATTTGAAAGAAGCTCTAGTGAAGCAACCTTGTACTTGAAAGTCAAGCAAGATGAAGGAACCCTTATTATTTCTATCTATGTAGATACCATTATCTACACAGGTGATAGTGCTACTATGATGGGTGAGTTTAAATAAGATATGATGGGAAGATATGAAATGACATATTTGGGATTGCTTCATCACTTCCTAGGGATGGGTGTTCTACAGTCAAGCGATGACATCTTCATTCATCAAAGGAAGTTTGCTTCTACATTGCTAGAGAAGTTTGGGCTCAAAGATTCAAGCCTCTGAGCACTCCCCTAGCTATTAATGACAAGTTACAGAGAAATGATGGAAGTGAAGCTGCTGATGAGCAACTCTATAGACAGATTGTTGGAAGTTTGCTCTACCTAACAGCTACTAGACTAGACATCATGTATGCCTCAAGTCTGTCATCTAGGTTCATGCACAACCCTACCAAGAAACATTTTGGAATAGCTAAGAGGGTCCTAAGGTATATCCAAGGTACACTAACCTATGGTATTGAATACAAGAAATGGAAGGCAGCTACTCTAGTGGGGTTCTGTGACAGTGACTTGGGAGGCTCTGAAGATGACATGAAGAGTACTTCAGGCTATGCCTTCACATTTGGCAGTGGTATCTTCTCCTGTGCATTAGTCAAACAGAGCAGTGTTGCTCTTTCAACTGTAGAGGCTGAGTATGTAAGTGCCTTTGAGGCAACTACTCAAGCAGTTTGGTTAAGATTTGTGCTGGAGGATTTTGGGGATGAATAATTAGAGGTAACTCCTCTAATGTGTGACAACATGTCAGCCATTGCTATGGCCAAAAATCCAGTCTTTCATCAAAAGACTAAGCACATAAATAGAAAGTTCCACTACATAAGGGATGCTATCCAAAATGGATAGATAACACTACACTACTGCAAGTCAGAAGAGCAGACTGCAAATATCTTCACTAAAGCCTTACCTAAAGAAAGGTTCTAATACCTAAGAAGTTTACTAGGGGTAGTTCTAGTGAATAGCTTAGGAGGAGCTGTTGGTGGATAAGCTACTTCACTGGCAGCTGACTTAGTAGCACTCTTGGCTGCCGACTCGAGGATGCCAAGTGGCACTAAATGAGAGAATGTGTGTGTTGTAAGTGTGTGAAATAGGTAATGAACTGTGTGAGTGTGTGAGCTGGTTTTGAGTGCACCGCAAAGAGTGTGTGATGACATCACATTGTCATCACTTCTAACAGAATCACAGCGTGTGTGTGTGTGTGTGTGTGTGTGTGTGTGTGTGTGTGTGTGTGTGTGTGTGTGTGTGTGTGTGTGTGTGTGTGTGTGTGCTCATATTCATTGTAATTAGTTTTCAATCAATAATAGAATACACACTCAAGGAGGATCAGTCATATTTGACCTTTATTCAACCCAGAAATTCATTCAAGCATAAACACAAACACCTAGAGTGCACCGGCTATCACAGTAACCATCACTCAATCCTAAGTGTGTGTGTGTGTGTGTGTGTGTGTGTGTGTGTGTGTGTGTGTGTGTGTGTGTGTGCTCATATTCATTGTAATTAGTTTTCAATCAATAATAGAATACACACTAAAGGAGGATCAGTCATATTTGACCTTCAACCCAGAAATTCATTCAAGCATAAACACAAACACCTAGAGTGCACCGGCTATCACAGTAACCATCACTCAATCCTAAACACCAATTTGTGTGTGTGTGTGTGTGTGTGTGTGTGTGTGTGTGTGTGTGTGTGTGTGTGTGTGTGTGTGTGTGTGTGTGCTCATATTCATTGTAATTAGTTTTCAATCAATAATAGAATACACACTCAAGGAGGATCAGTCATATTTGACCTTCATTCAACCCAGAAATTCATTCAAGCATAAACACAAACACCTAGAGTGCACCGGCTATCACAGTAACCATCACTCAATCCTAAACACCAATTCAATCCAGATTTTGATAAAAGAAGATAGAAGGAAATTGAAGACATCACGAGCTAATCCCGATTCAATTGTTTCAGCTAGGAGTCTAGGTTGGAAATCTTACCTGAAACTGCAAAATACATCTGGTTCACAGACCCGATCATCCATCCTTAGTTCTCAAGTTTGCTGGAGCTTCGGATTTCATCCTCCTCATCTCTGATTGCCAACAAAAATAGGTTTATTGTATTTTTTGTATTTTAAGAGTAGTTTATCCATGATTTTTGCCATGTGTTCTCCATGGTTTTATTTTTGGATTGAAATTGCCATGTGTTTTTTCCATGTTTCAACAAGAGATTGTGGATAATTTCGATTGACCGACTCGTGGTTGAACGCACTGCACGGGCAATGAAAAGAAAATAGCACACGACCTTGGACTCAGCCACGATCGCCGTCAGGATCACGTCACCTTGCGCCATGCAACGCCGTCCTCACTACGTCACCTTGCGCCGAGCAACGCCGTCTGCATGTCCGTGATCAATTGTTTGGTACGAATTGGTGCGGTTGTGGTTGTCTCTGGTACTACTACGGTTGTCTCTGGTGCGGCTGCTGTTGTCTCTGCAGGTCCGCGATCAATTCTTTTGTATTCAGGATCACTTGTATGGTGCGAATTGGTGCGGCTGCTATTGTTTATCTAGGGTGTTTGTCTTTATCTGATGATACCTTTAATTGCAATCTTTTTATGTATTTGTGATTACTTGTCATGGCTGCTGTTGTGTGCTCTTGGGGCTTTCTTGCTGATGATGCCCAAAACAAGAATCACCGTTCTCCTCTCCTACAAAAAGCGAATACTTTTCCCTTTGTTGTCTCTGGTGCAATGGAATCTTCAATAACTTTAAGCCAATTATCGTTATCAACCGTGAGGGGAGATGTAACCTACATCAAATATTTATGAGGAGGCCATCAAGAGCGACTTAGCTATTGTCGTTCAAATCTTATCGGTCGCCTTCTATTGCGCAAAGGGGCGATGCCCATGAAAACTGATGAGCTCAAAAGAGCGCTTTCTACACTTTGGTGTTTGGATGATAAGCCAGATAAATGGAAGCTTACCCCATTAGGCAAATGATACTTTGATATCCATTTTGATACTGAAGTGGACAAGAGACATATTTGGAGTGAAGGAACATGTACACTTTCAAACGGGATTTTTCGTCTCTCTCAGTGGCAACTGGATTTTCAACCACCTTATTGGCACCAATGATTGAGGTGGTTTGTTGCCAAATTAATTTGTGGATCTTTGCACAAGTTGATATTTCGGTGCAAGTTCTCTCTTTTTCATATCAACAACTTAGGGTGTATTGGAAGAATTTGGATCATATCCGCAACATGTCGATTAAAATATCTCATATTTTTTGTGAAGGTAATGGTGTCGTGGATGCTTTGGCAAATCATGGTGCTATGGGGTCCGGTTTTACTTGGTGGGATTCTCCCCCAACTTTTATTTCACATTTTTGTCATAAGGATTGGTTGGGTATTGCCCAACTTCCAATTCATATAGGTTTGGTCTTTTTTGTATTCTATTTACGAGGTTTTGGTTTTATGTCCCGTCGTTGCATTTCTTTTCCTTAATAAATTTTGGCTAGTGTGGGTGTTAGAGGGATGGGGGGGGGGGGGGGGGGGGGGGTGGGTGGTGGGGGGGCGTTCAATCGGGGGCTCGGTTCCCTCTCAATTGCTTTGTGCATTGGGAAGGTAGGCTGTTGTAGCAGTCAGATGACTGAGCCTTGGTGTGTAGTTATGCTCGCCTAATCCTTAATCGCCCCACTCTTGTCGTAAAAAAAAAACAAGAGATTGTGGAACTTCATGAACACATGGAGGTCCAGAAAAATCAATGGAAAAATCTATGTTATCTGATTTGCAACAAAAAACAAAGGAGAGAAAGAGAAGGAGAGAGAAGCAAAAAAGAAAGCTATGAATAGTGAAGGGAAGAAAGGAAATGAAATCAAACAAAACGAAGGGAATGAGCTTATCCAACAAAGGGCCCGTTTGGTGAGTAGGATTGGATTAGATTGGATAACTCATCAAATTCAATGTATTTTGAAAATAAAAAGAGATGTGTTTTTATTGTAAGGGAACTAGAGGGAGTAGAGATAGAAGAAAACTTATCCAATCCAATTCCTTTAAAATAATAGGATTAGAAAATGTAAGTTTTTTTCTATGTCTAATTTTATATAATTCTCCTAAAAAAAAAGCCGCATTATTTTCACTTTCAAATACATTAAATTTTAAAAAATATCAAATGAATCCAATCATGCTACCCAAACGCGGCTTTATTGTTTTCTTTCTACTTAGGTAATAAAAGTCTCCAAATGTGATAAAAATGACAATAGCCTAAGACCACGGACACAAGCCGGGACATGAAATGACCCATAGTATAGTCCGTCTGATAACCATCAATAAAGTTAACTGTTTTCTTTTACAAGATTGCACACAATATGCATAAATCCATAAACTATACATACAGTTTTCGTAACTTTTAAGAGACTGAGATTGTTTTAAAATTTAATTTATAAGCACACACAATGGTACAAACTTGTATTAGTTGTATATAAATATACAAAAAGTATATATATATATATATATATATATATATATATGGCTCTTCAAGAAACAATTTGGTAACAAAAATACTATATATCTTAACATGGTATAATGATATATGCAAAGGGCAAAGTACATATAATCAACCAAATTTTAAACTATTTCTAGTTTAATTTGTCTTTATTACTTATATCCTCCATGCAAAATTTGGAGATTCTTACATAGGACATAATTGTTTCAGCAAAATGAAATTTCCAATTGGGGGGCCATATGAAAAACACTTGAATAAGGCACTGACCAAGGTTCTACAAAGTGGTAATGGACATGGTAGTTTAAGTTCAGAATTCCGGAGGGAAAGAATGGAAAACTAAAACTGGGGTTCACGCCGTAACCGTATATGCGCTACTACAATGTTGGGGTAGTCCAAGTAGAATGAAGGACGTACTGCTATAGTTAATTGTCTGAGTAATGCTGGCCAAGGCCTTCGCCAACGTTGCCCGCAATTTAAAAGTGCTATAATTTGGTACGAAGATTGCATGATAAAAATATTCGAATAGAGCTACTTGGGCTACACATGATACCGATAATGCGCTTTATCTAACATATGCCACATTCACTGATACCCCCGTATTATATGATAGAATTGGATCAGGATTTATAGACAGGGAAGATGAAGAGACTAAAGAATAACAACAAACTATAGAGCAGATGAACTTGAGTCTATTTTCTTATTACTTCATAACCAACTACACAAACTATATATACCTTCTACTACACAACTATAACTAACTAACAAACTAACAGATTCTAAACAAATAAGATAGCTGTTTACAGCTGTATTTGAACAAAGGAAATACAAGTTTTTAGCTATGTTAACACCCTCCCTCAAGCTCAGCTAGGGCAACTAGTCTGAGATTGATACAATCGGGGGCTCGGTTCCCTCTCAATTGCTTTGTGCATTGGGAAGGTAGGCTGTTGTAGCAGTCAGATGACTGAGCCTTGGTGTGTAGTTATGCTCGCCTAATCCTTAATCGCCCCACTCTTGTCGTAAAAAAAAAACAAGAGATTGTGGAACTTCATGAACACATGGAGGTCCAGAAAAATCAATGGAAAAATCTATGTTATCTGATTTGCAACAAAAAACAAAGGAGAGAAAGAGAAGGAGAGAGAAGCAAAAAAGAAAGCTATGAATAGTGAAGGGAAGAAAGGAAATGAAATCAAACAAAACGAAGGGAATGAGCTTATCCAACAAAGGGCTCGTTTGGTGAGTAGGATTGGATTAGATTGGATAACTCATCAAATTCAATGTATTTTGAAAATAAAAAGAGATGTGTTTTTATTGTAAGGGAACTAGAGGGAGTAGAGATAGAAGAAAACTTATCCAATCCAATTCCTTTAAAATAATAGGATTAGAAAATGTAAGTTTTTTTCTATGTCTAATTTTATATAATTCTCCTAAAAAAAAAGCCGCATTATTTTCACTTTCAAATACATTAAATTTTAAAAAATATCAAATGAATCCAATCATGCTACCCAAACGCGGCTTTATTGTTTTCTTTCTACTTAGGTAATAAAAGTCTCCAAATGTGATAAAAATGACAATAGCCTAAGACCACGGACACAAGCCGGGACATGAAATGACCCATAGTATAGTCCGTCTGATAACCATCAATAAAGTTAACTGTTTTCTTTTACAAGATTGCACACAATATGCATAAATCCATAAACTATACATACAGTTTTCGTAACTTTTAAGAGACTGAGATTGTTTTAAAATTTAATTTATAAGCACACACAATGGTACAAACTTGTATTAGTTGTATATAAATATACAAAAAGTATATATATATATATATATATATATATATGGCTCTTCAAGAAACAATTTGGTAACAAAAATACTATATATCTTAACATGGTATAATGATATATGCAAAGGGCAAAGTACATATAATCAACCAAATTTTAAACTATTTCTAGTTTAATTTGTCTTTATTACTTATATCCTCCATGCAAAATTTGGAGATTCTTACATAGGACATAATTGTTTCAGCAAAATGAAATTTCCAATTGGGGGGCCATATGAAAAACACTTGAATAAGGCACTGACCAAGGTTCTACAAAGTGGTAATGGACATGGTAGTTTAAGTTCAGAATTCCGGAGGGAAAGAATGGAAAACTAAAACTGGGGTTCACGCCGTAACCGTATATGCGCTACTACAATGTTGGGGTAGTCCAAGTAGAATGAAGGACGTACTGCTATAGTTAATTGTCTGAGTAATGCTGGCCAAGGCCTTCGCCAACGTTGCCCGCAATTTAAAAGTGCTATAATTTGGTACGAAGATTGCATGATAAAAATATTCGAATAGAGCTACTTGGGCTACACATGATACCGATAATGCGCTTTATCTAACATATGCCACATTCACTGATACCCCCGTATTATATGATAGAATTGGATCAGGATTTATAGACAGGGAAGATGAAGAGACTAAAGAATAACAACAAACTATAGAGCAGATGAACTTGAGTCTATTTTCTTATTACTTCATAACCAACTACACAAACTATATATACCTTCTACTACACAACTATAACTAACTAACAAACTAACAGATTCTAAACAAATAAGATAGCTGTTTACAGCTGTATTTGAACAAAGGAAATACAAGTTTTTAGCTATGTTAACACCCTCCCTCAAGCTCAGCTAGGGCAACTAGTCTGAGATTGATACAATGGGACCGAAAAAGAGGAGAAGGCAGTCCCTTGGTCAAGATATCAGCTGTTTGTTTTGTGGTAGAGACATATTCCAAGCAAAGATCATTGTGTTGAACACGTTCTCTAACAAAGTGAAAGTCATTATCCAAATGTTTAATTCTGGAATGGAAGACAGGATTAGAAGCCAAGGCAATGGCAGATTGATTATCACATCTCAGCAGAGGGGCTTGAGGAATAGAAACATGCAGATCACATAACAAATGACGAAGCCAACTAACCTCAGCAGCTGTATTGGCCAAGCTCCTGTATTCGGATTCAGTGGAGCTTCTAGATACGGTTCCTTGTTTCTTTGATTGCCAGGACACTGGACAGAGACCAAGGTACACAACAAAACTAGTAGTTGATCTTTTCTGAATAACCTCACCAGCCCAATCAGCATCACAATAGGCCATGATATGAGCAGCATTAGTTAGAGAACCAGCAGAGCTAAAGAATAACCCTTTCTGTAAAGAGCCTTGTAAATACCTTAGAATACGTTTGACAGCAGTGTAATGAACATCAGTGGGACATGTCATGAATTGACACACTGTATTGACAGCATAGGCAATATCTGGACAAGTGAAAGTCAAATACTGTAGAGCCCCAACAATGCTTCTATACAAAGAAGGATCTCTGAGAGGGATACTGTAGAACTGCAAGCCCGAAGGGTAGTCATTCCTGTCTTTTTAAGCAGATCAGTGGCATACTTGGTTTGACTTAGGAAAATGCCACCGTGAAGCTTAGTAACCTGTAAGCCAAGAAAGTAAGACAAGGTGCCAAGGTCCTTCATGTCAAAAACCATACTCAGCTCAGAGATAACCTCATGAATACCAGAAGTATCAGACCCAGTAATGACAATATCATCAACATACAGTAATAATGCAACAATACCGCTAGAAGAGTGTCTAATGAATAGACTAGGATCAGAATGAGAGAAAACAAACCCCAAACTTGGCAGGAAACTAGTGAACTTTTCATTCCATGCTCTAGGTGCCTGCTTGAGACCGTAGAGAGTTTTGTTGAGAGAGCACACATAATCAGGATGAACAGGATCAATAAAACCCTGTGGTTGAGTCATGAACACTTCTTCTTTTAAGTCACCATGCAAGAAGGCATTCTTAACATCTAGCTGGCGCAGTTCCCAGTCATTCATGGCAGCAAGAGCTAAAATAACCCTCACCGTGCTATGTCTCACAACTGGACTAAAAGTTTCATCATAGTCCAGACCTTTGGACTGACTAAACCCTTGAGCCACCAATCTAGCCTTGTATCTGGAAATAGAACCATCAGGATGCTTCTTGATTTTGTAAATCCATTTGCTGCCAACAATATTCCTGTCCTTGGGGCAGGGAACTAAAGACCATGTACCTTGTTGTTGTAAGGCTTTGATTTCCTCAAGCATGGCAAGATCCCATTCAGGTGTGCCAGTAGCAACCTTGAATGATTTGGGTTCAAGCACATCACAAATGTCAGTGATGGCAGTGAAGCCACCAAAGAAAGGAAAATCATCATACAGCTTCTGATGAGAGACAGCCGAAAAACAATAGAAGTCGTCAAAACTCTTTGGTTTGATGATGCCATTCTTAGCCCTGGTCATCATGGAATGAGCATCATAGTTTTGAGAGGCAATAAACTCCAACTCCGGGGGAAGATTAGGAGCATCAATATCGCCATCAAACTGCAAGCCATTAGACACATTAGTAAGGCCAGCAACAGGACTGTCGGAAGACACACGAGTCACCTCAGGAAGAGGAGGAATGATCTCACCAGTAGCAGCAGCATGAGACACAGGAACTACAGCACAGTCAAGGCTACCACTAGGCTCATTATCAGAGACAACCAAATGGTCATCAGGAGGTCTAGGGGCTGATGCAGCATTCTGAGAACCGGCAAGATTACTGGCATCATTGGACCCGGTCAATACGGGAAAAATCTCACTTGAAGGACTAGAAGCATGGACAGGCATATGAGGAGGAGGAGTAGTAAGGTGGACAGAAGAGGGAAAAAATATAGTAGGTTTAACAGGAGAGGATTGAGGTTGAGAAGAGGACAAGAAAGGATAACATGTTTCATCATGCACAACATACCGAGAGACCCAAAGCTTAGCATGAGAGATGCTGTAGCACAAAACCCCCTTGAAGCCTAAGACATAGCCGAGGAAAACACATTGAGTTGTTCGAGGATCGAACTTGTCATGACTATATGGTCTAAGATATGGATAGCAGGAGGAACCAAAGATCTTAAGCTGTGAGATATCGGGAGGTTTATGAAACAAAGCAGCATAAGGGGAAATCATATGTAAGGATCAACATGGCATTCTATTAATAAGATAGCAGGAGTGAACAACTGCGTGGAACCAAAAGAGTTTAGGAATACCAGCAGTAGAGAGCAAAAAAATAGTAGTTTCAACAATATGTCTATGCTTTCTCTCAGCAACCCCATTTTGCTGAGGAGTATATGGACAAGTGATGTGATGTAGTATACCTTTCGAAGAAAGAAAGTTAAGAAAAACTTTGCTATTAAACTCCCCACCCCCATCTGTTTGAAAAATCTTAACTGAAGAATCAAATTGTGTGTGAACAAAGGCACAAAATTTCACAAAATGAGCAAGAACATCTGATTTATTGACAAGTGGGAAAATCCACACAAATTTAGTACACTCATCTATGAAAGTAACATAGTATTTGTATCCTTCTATGGACAAACATGGGGCAGGACCCCACACATAAGAGTGAACTTTATGAAATGGCACAGAAGAATTAGAAACTGATTCAGAAAAAGGTAATCTATGCATTTTGCCTTCTAAACAATGAGTACAAACTTGACTAGGTAATGAATTGGACATCCTTATTTGAGAGTTAGACAACATCTTAGACACTATAGAGTGAGTAGGATGACCTAAACGCTGATGCCAAACAGGATATGTAGAAGTTGGACTAACAAAGGCAGAATGAGATAACAGTGGAATGGAAGATAAATGGGGAGTATGGAAAAGAAACAAGCCTTCCTCACTACTCCTTCCTTGGTAGAGAATTGTTTTGGAAGCCTTGTCCTGCACAACAATGTTAGATTCATCAAGTGTGATGAAACAATTGTTATCGCGACACAGTTTGGTGAAAGATAATAGATTCATAGCAAGAGCAGGAACATGTAGAACTTTGTGCAGGTTTAAAACATGATCAGCAGGTTTAATATAGCTAGAACCAGTATGAGCAATATGCAAACCTGTTCCATTACCAATGGTGATTGTGTTATCTGAAGTATATGGTTGAGCAATAGTCAAATTACGAAGGTCTGACGTCATGTGATGAGTGGCACCAGAGTCACCTATCCATACTTCATTATTGACATGAGGATTGGACGAGAGAGCACTATTTGATGTAGAAGCACCAGCACTCGGATTAAAACCACCAGGAAAGCTAGAATTAGAGACACCACCAGTGGAAACAAAGTATGTACCACGAGAAGTACCATTACCATAAGGTGTAGTTGTATGAGCAGATAAAGCTGTGAGAGAAGCTGGTGGCTCAGATCCTTGATAAGCAAAGTTTGTTCTGTGTGAGCAGTTCAATGCAACATGTCCTTTAAGTCCACAAATCTGACAGGTAGGGATAGAAAGTGAGGGGTGATCAGCAGGTATATCAGTTCTGTAAAAACAGTTAGCAGCTGTATGCCCTTTCTTGGAACAGATTTGACACTCAGGGGATGGTCCAGTGGCCAATTGTCTAGGTTGTGACGATGTTCCAGATTTGTACTCAGGGTTCTGATAACATTTTCTCGTCAGATGACCATGTTTACCACAAATATGACATTTATGAATACGAAAACAGGTGTCAACAGAATGGCCTTTCTTTCCACATGCAGGACATTCAACACTAGGATTGCCAGTTTTGAAGCCTATTTCTTTCCCTATATTTCCAGTCAACCAGTCTGAGCTATCTCCATTGCTTGCACCTGTCCTGGTCTCCCCTTTAGCCACCATTGCACTCATAGATGAATGAAGAGAAAAGCTTCCTTCAATACGTCTCTCAGCAGCTAGCATTTGAGACCTCAAATCCCAAAGAGTGATTGAGGTCTCCCGTCCTTC
Organism: Oemleria cerasiformis; assembly: GCA_037349345.1. Lineage (NCBI taxonomy): Eukaryota > Viridiplantae > Streptophyta > Magnoliopsida > Rosales > Rosaceae > Oemleria > Oemleria cerasiformis. The sequence continues at coordinate 1,263,768 of JAZGTL010000003.1, forward strand.
AACAACTGTCCTTAATGTAGCATACTCATCTGGTAATCCATTCAGAATAACAATAATGACATCCTCATCTGGAATAACAACACCAACAGAGACCAATTGATCACGAGCATTCTTCACACGTTGAAGATATTTTTTCAATGGATTCACCTCCTTTCCTCATCGTTTGCAATTCAGTTTTAAGCTGCATGATATTCACCCGTGACACAACAGAGAAACGTTCTTGAAGAGCAAGCCAAGCCTGTCTAGAGGTTTTGCTCCCAATTATAACATCAACAATGTCCTCATCCAGGGTTGCCATAAGCAGGCTCAACAATGCCATATCATTTTGCTTCCATGCTTTCTAGGCAGCAGTCTCTTCATTAAGAACTTCTCCTTCAGGACTAAGAACATACCGTGGTGGTGTAACCTCAGTGCCATCAAAATAACCAAAGAGGCCATTTCCAGCAAGAGTAGATTGGAACTGAAAACTCCATTTTAAGAAATTTTGTTCTCCAAGTCTAATGGTAATAACACTCATCAATGAATGTTCATCATTGTGAGTCAGAGCAGAGGTTGAGTTTCTAAACGTCATTACTAAAGATGAGCAGACACACACACACAGTTTGCCCAATTTACAACAAGAGCTTTTTAAGAGACAAAATAACAAGAACTCCTCAAGAACCAGATATATGAGCAGACACACACACAGTTTTACCCAATTTTCTCCAATTTAGCTCAGGACCAATTTTGGACAGCAAGAACACCACAAAATTGACACTCGTATACCCAATTTTACTCGATACTCTTCAATTTTGCTCAAGATTGGCTTAACTAAACATGTCTCACAACTTTTATATACATACATCACTCGTCATATAGAACACATACACAATGAACTAGTCAAGATCAGTGATTCACCTGTAAAAGTAGTGATGAACACGATAGATTCCGACAACGTTAGGACACCCAGAGAAGACGGCGGGTACCACGAGACGATTCAGCGAGTCGAACCGTGAGTTTGAGGATCGAGAAATGACGGCCCGAATCGTGAGTTTGAAGCCGAAGCACAGAAGATAAATGGAGATGTGTACCAGTGTACTATGCGGTTGTCGGAAACCCAGAGAAGACGGCGGGTACCTCGAGACGATTCAGTGAATCAAACCGTGAGTTTGAGAATCGAGAAACGAAGGCCCGAATCGCAAGTTTGAAGCCGAAGCACAGCAGGTAAATGAAGCTTGTACCAGTGTACTATGCGGAAGCGTATGTAGGTCTAGGATCTTGTTGCTCTGATACCATGATAGAATTGGATCAGGATTTATAGACAGGGAAGATGAAGAGACTAAAGAATATCAACAAACTATAGAGCAGATGAACTTGAGTCTATTTTCTTATTACTTCATAACCAACTACACAAACTATATATACCTTCTACTACACAACTATAACTAACTAACAAACTAACAGATTCTAAACAAATAAGATAGCTGTTTACAGCTGTATTTGAACAAAGGAAATACAAGTTTTTAGCTATGTTAACATTATATAATGCAAAGATTGTTCACTTCTTACACCAATTATGTTCTAAAGCTTCTAATATTACACCACTCACCTATGTGCATGGGAAACTATCGCTTGGGGATTCAAGTAGGTATTTAATTTACGCTGGAGCTCAATGCACTGGTGTCGTTTCTGGCCATACGTGTAGCACGTGCTTTGATGTGAGATAAAAGAACTTCCAGATTGGAGTATTGGTGTAAGCAGCGGACGTACTTATTATGATAGCTGCTACAAGATTTGAGCTTTCTCCCGTTGGTATGGATGCCGGTTATAATGCATCTTAATTTGAATGCCTACGTGATGTAGTACAATCAAAAGGGAAATAGTAATAAACAAATAATGGACATGGCAAAGGGGAGAGCCTATATTATGTTCTGGGTTATTACTTATTCATAAGAGTCTGTTGTAGTCATTTTCATTATGTTTTTTTAATGAGCAAATTATAGTTTATTACTATGTAATTAATTATCTCAAATTATACAGTTTTACTCATGCTTGCAAATCTTTCAATTTTCTCCCCTGAAGCTTTTATTTTCTTTCTGTCAGAATCCTCGTTCGAATTGGGATCCAACCCGATCGGCTCGGGTTCAAACCGATTTTAGATTTTAATTTGTGAATATCGGGTCAGAAAACCAATCCGTCCCGAGTAGGCCGGCTGACAATTAAACCAATAGGAAATGCTAACCAGACACCACGAGCAAAAGCGCAGTCCCGAGCAACATGCTCAATAGTTTCTTACTCTCTTCAGAAGGTATAAGGTAATAGAAAACAGTGTATGACATATAGGGGAATTGATCGATTGAGCCACCACCTTAATAATAATTGCCCTCCCTGCAGAATGGAGCAAGCTTCCTTTCCAAGCTTTTAACTTCTTACATAGTCTATTGGCGGACCCATGAAGGGGCAAGGAGGGTCACTTGATTCTAGATCTCCGATATTCGGAAATTCTTTTCTCGAGGTAGTAGGTTGATCCATGTTCACAGCCTAACTTTGCCCTTTATTGATCTAAAATATTGGACAATATGCTTAAGAGTGTCATATTTTTATAGAATGGGATAAAGTGTGGTTGATGATGAAATATTATGGAGGAAGAATGAGGTTGGCATTGTGGTCGTCATAGCAATCTGGCTTAGCAATAGTCGAATGATGATTTAGGAAGAATAGTAACTGGTGAATTTAAAGGTGGGTGTGAGGAACTAAAACGATGAAGGGTGAAGGGTTAAGAAGTGTTGGATTACCATAAATAATATACTTAAAATAACAGATAATTGGGCTGATTTTTTGAAAGAAAAAAATCCAAGATAATTCTAATCCAAAATCTCTAATATTCTAATTAAAAAACACACCTAACTGTAAATTAACATAGTGTTAATTCTAATTTATAAATTTCTAATTCTAAACCGAACATATGAGTTGTTTTTCTTGATTATTTGATCATTAGGTGAATGACATGTTCTATATGGACAAATTCAATTTGGATTTTTTTTATTGCTTATATTGATATTGAAATTAGACTACAATAATGTATCTTTATGATATGAAAATTTGTCCCCAACTACTTTGACATATAATCTTCCATAAATTACAAACGCTAAAACATATTTCTTTTAAGAAAAATTTAAACGCTTTATAAGTTGATTCTCTCGAAAAAATTTATGAGTCCGCCACATGAGATCTAAGGTTACATTAATTTCAAGAAAAAATAAATAATGATTAAACCATGTTTTAGGAAAGTCTCATAATCTAATCATAGACACCATGTACCTTCACAAGCACCCAAGAATGGACTTCGTCATACAAGTACCTTGGAAGCTTCAAAATATTATCATGCACGTCAAAGCTCTCAAAAGGTCGTTCCGTTATATCACCTTTAATCATATTTGTCGGGGGTTAACTTTGTTGTAGATGCTATCGTTGCGGTGGGATCAATGTTGCTCATATTGATACCATGTGCCTTTATCTTCCTGGGAAGGCTAAACAGGCCTGGAGGCTTGACCTCTTAGGTGCTGGCTGTTCAGGGTGTTTTATCCTCTAGTTCTGTTCTTTTGTTTCCTAATAAAAAATATATTTAATAGCCATTTGAACGGAATACTTAATGGAGGATTCCAGTTGAAAGAAGATAACAATTGCTAAGAAATAAATTCAAATATTTCAAAGTATAGATATAATTGCGTTATATATATAAGAAAAACTGTAAGATAATAAATTGTCACTTACCATTTTTTTAAGGATAATACTTGAATCTCACTCTGGTGTTATTTCATCGTATCATTCTTTATTTATCGAATTGATTTTATACACATATCATAATCGAAATCATTCAATTCTTAAATCATCATTTCAAGATCGTTTAAGCAAAAAATCAACGAAATTTGAGATCATTTAGTCATTCATATGTATTAAATAAAAGAGACGGTTCGCCGTAATGATCTTCATTGTTATCAAAACCATTAATTTATTTGATACATATGAATGACTAAAGTATTTTCAATCTTATTGATTTTTTACGGAGATAATCTTAAAATGAAGATTAAAAAAATGAACAGTTCCGATTATAGTATATGTATAAAATCAATTCGATAAATCGAACAGATGATATGAAGAGGTACCATCAATGTGGAATGCAAGTATTATCCTTTTTTTAAATTTCGTTTTATCTATCTACTAGCACTATACTTCAAATAAGCAGAAGCGGATTTATTAAGGATGTATCTTGACCCCTGCAACTTTGAATTTTTCCCTCCGTCGTCTGGTTTTGAGCGGATGGTTGCTGCTGCGCGTCTTTTATCTCTGCCGCATCTGTCTTCTTTCTTTTGAAAAAAAGAACAAATCATGGCCAAAACGACGTCGTTCTGAGCTAGGTTATTTTAAAAAATCTTACATAAAACAAGGCAGTTGATGTTTGCTGCTTAACCCAAGTCCACCGAAACTTAAAAGCCCACCTCAGAAAAGAATTAAAAATCTTTTTTCCTCGAGAGGCTAGCATATCCAAGGATTCCATGTCCACCAATCACTTAAAACCATTTTAAATTCCAATTCCAAATTATATTAAATTTCTTCTATATTTTGAAAATTCAAAGTGAGTTTCAATTCGAACTATTTTTAAATTCCTACTTCTTTCATTAATTGTTTAGAAATTTGTGGATCTTGTGTTGTAAATACTTAATATAGGTTTTTTTTTAATTAATTGATATGAATTTATGTTTATATGAATGGATATGAATTTTTGTTTGAACAATTTATATGATATGAGTTTTGTTTATGAAAGATTGATATTGGTTTTCCGTTTCAATCTATATGAATTTTTTTAAGGTTAATGATATGGTGTATGATTAGTATCTATTATTTGTTGATCATTTTACTATATGAGTATATAATTTGTTAGTATGTCTTTGAGTAGTTTGAATAATTAGTTAGTATCTATTTTGTATTTCAAATAATTCCGGTAATTTAAATTCAAAATAAAGAGTCATAATCAATTTTGCCTAATCTTTCTGCAGACTTTGAAATTCCACCTAAAATGTTGGATTATGATCCTAATATTTAAGATGAAATTCGAAGAGCATATAAATAAAAGGTCATTGCCAACTTAGAAATCATATATTTTTTTTTGTTTAAAAAATTTAGGCCCTCTTATATATTGATCATCCTAGAAAAAATTCCTAAATCAGTCACTGCAAATAAGAGATTTTAAATTCAATTGTTTAAGTTGTTAATTATTGGCATGCATGGTTTGAAAAATTTCTCACATTAAAAGTCAAAAAGTCCTAAAGATAAGAGAATTACCCACCGATTCATCTTTTGGGCACATATGGGAAGATGCCTAGGCACGCTCTTGGATTCTATATGTGAACTAGCTAGCTGGTTTATGCCCTACTTTTCTTGCTCCCCATCAAAGGAATCTAACAGTAGCAATCAAAGAAAAAGAAGACCCAAAAGCAAAATAAAGCTTCCACTGTGTGGACAAAAGAAGCTTTTTGACCCCACTAATTCTACCCTTTCTTTCTTTCCTTTCATACGTATCTTCCATCTCCTAATCATCTTTTCACCTTCTTCCCATAAATATACTTCTCCTTGCAATCCTCTCAATCCCTCATCCAAAAAACTCAGCACAAATTATTCATCACACATTGATCTACAGATCTAGCTAGCTAGACACAATGGCTAAAATCGGCGGTGCTCTCGTCTGCCTCTTGATCGTGGCAATGGACATTGTGGCCGGGATTCTTGGCATCGAAGCAGAGCTTGAACAAAATAAGGTATTCATTTGAAATCCTTCCAAATTCTTCGAATCTTTGGAATAAAACATGTACAATATATTTTTAACATGAAAATTTGAAAATATACTATTAGGTCAAACATTTGAGACTATGGATTTTCGAGTGTAGAGAACCAAGCCATGCAGCATTCAAGCTAGGGTTGGGTGCAGCCGGACTTTTGGTTCTTGCCCATGTCATTGCGAACTTGCTTGGTGGATGCAACTGCATTTGCTCTCAAGATGAGCTCCAAAAGGCTCCTCCTAATAGGCAGCTCTCCATGGCATGCCTCGTCTTCACATGGTACGTATAATATCCTGATTTTGAGTGAGTTCTGTTAGCAGGATCGATTGTTAATTAATTAGAATGATTTATGATGATCAGGATCATTTTGGCCGTTGGATTGTCGATGTTGGTGATAGGGACTTGGTCAAACCACAAGTCAAGAACTTCATGTGGGTTCACACACCATCATTTTCTGTCGATGGGAGGGATTTTGTGTTTTGTTCATGCGCTGTTTTGTGTGGCATATTACATATCTGCCACTAGCTCTAGCTAGCTAATTGCTTAATAAATTAATTATAGCATTAATTAATTAATTAATGTTCTTCGCGTTTAATTAAACTTTACTAATCAATCCCTTTCATTCTAACTCTGAAATGACAATGCTACCCTTTACTATTACGCCTATGCCTTTTGCTTTTATCATGTGAAACAATTAAGAATGAAAATATCAATATCGACGAAAATATGTCATTTGCTTTTATCATGTAAAACAATTAAGGATGAAAATATCGATATCGACGAAAATATTGACAGTCAAATTTATGGAAATATCAATCGATATTTCGATAATGAAAATTTAGTCCAAAAATTAAATTTTTTTAATGAAACTTTAAAAAAAAGTTAAGAATTATAGAAAATTAATAAAAATTATAAACCGACTTTAATATAATAAATATATGATATATTCCTGGGTTTTGGGTATGGTGAGTGTGGCTGGGCTGGTAGCGGTGGCGGCGGCGACGGCCACGGGATCGTCTTCCTCTTTTCTTCTTCTTTTTATTCCTTTTTTTCTTTCCTTTTCTTCTTGTTCTTCGATTTTTCTTCTTCTTATTCCTTTTTTTCTTTCTTTTTCTTCTTGTTCTTCAATTTTTCTCAGTGAATCATGGAAACCTTGTGCCCCTTCCATACCATCGTCAACACTCCAATTAATTAAAAAAAATCCTAAAACTAAAACAAATTATTTAATTTCCTTTGTTTTCCTTTTTATACAGTTAATTTCTTCCTTTTTATACAGTTAATTTCCTGAGTTTTGGGCATGGTGCTTGTGTGCGCATGGTGGCTGGGTTTTGGGTTTTGGGTTTTGCGCATGGTAGCATGGTGATGGCGACGGAAAGAAGAAGAATAAAAAAGAAGAAGAAGAAAAAAGAAGGAAGAAGAAGCAGAGATCAAGAAAGATGAAGAAGAATAGGAAAAAAAAGAATAGAGAACAAAGAAAAAATTACTTAAATTAAATAATGAATCCTATTTGTGAGATATATACACTTAATAGATTATTTAATAAAATAATTAATAATATAATTAAATTATTATATTTTTAAAATTTTAAAATATATAAATATATTATTTAAAAATTCAAATATAATCCTAAAATTTAATATAAAAATAAAATACTAAATTTATATACCTTTCAATCGGTAATCATCTGCAACAGTAATGACAGAGAAGGGCAGGTAAGAAAATGGAAAACAGAAGAAGGGTTCAAGTCTCCAATTCTCATCTTCTTGCTGTTTCACAAAGCTATTCGCTCCGAGCTCGACGGCCTCCACCGAGCGGCCATGGCCTTCGCCACAAGCCAAGCCACTGCCGTTGACCCACTTATTGGGCTCGGCGGGGGTTTTTATTTAGGATTTTGGATTTAGGAGCTTACAAAAAGGGTAAATTCTTCAAAAGGTCAAAAAAAAAAATACAAAGGAAAGGCTTTGATTGGAAGTGGGTGGGATCCACATTCATGACTCAACCCATTTCCATCACCATCACCATCACCATCATCAAAACTTGGTCTGAAAGCTCGAGACTTTTGAGTCTTTGCGATCAAAATTGTAGTCAAAACCACAGTGACTAGTGGGTTTGCAAGTTATGAGTAAGTCTATAAATACCACTCCACTACTATGATGCCGATGTTCAAAATGGCGGCTAGGCAGCCGCCTAGGCGTTAGACAGTGCTGAACCGCCCCGAGTTGGGGCAAATCGGAAGACGAAGACGGACACACATTACACGGCTGCCTAGGGCCACATTACACGGCCGCCTAGGTGGCCCTAGGCGGCTGGGCGGGCAAGCAATGCTAGGCGGGCGGGTCGAATTTGGCAGGCTGGGCGGCAAATTCAACTTTTTTTAGGTTAGAAATTGAAATAGTGAAATTAGGACATCAAAATCGAAAAATCTACCCAATTTCGTTAACATAGCGCTTTGGCTCGAGGGGATTTCCGATTGCCCAGCCTTAAACGCTTGTAGAGGTTGCGAAGACTCTCTGAAAAATTGAAAATCTGCAACTCGACGGTGACACCTTGACGCTAAGTAGTAACGCCCTGGTCAGCCTTCGATTGCCCAGCCAGCAACCTTGATGCTCTGGTTGTGACTCGCACTGATGAGGTGTAGCAGCCAGCACTCCTAGTAGAGGTCCGACAAGGTGGAATTTCTTTTACTCTGAGTCTCTGAGTCTCCTTCTCTATCAGAGACTCAGAGTCTCAGTCTTGACTCTTCGACTCTTGCTCTCTCTCAAACTCCTCTTGCTCTCTCTCAAACTCTTTGTCTCTCTGGCTTTCTCTGAGTGTGTCTATGTGTCTCTCAATCTCTGAGTGTCTATGTGTCTCTCAATCTCTGTGCATTTGTCTATGTGTAATTTGTGTGGCTCTGTGCAACTGCCAAGTGCATATGAAATTGATTATTGATCAATATGGAATACATGATATAGTTTAATTGAAAGTTTGGACGTTTGGCATAGTTTAATTAATTGTATCATATTTTATTAATTGAATATGTTTTATAACAAAAAATGATTTACTCATAACTAATTCTCATTAAGTGTCATTGGTTAGTTGGTGCCTTTGAAAGTTTGAAATAATTAAATGAGTTTAATTAATCTATTAACATAGTAACATTATAATTGATATCCATTAACACTTGTGAATATGTTTGTGTGTATAGTTGTGTGGATAGTTGTGTGGATATCCATTACCATAGTAAATGGTAAAATGATTAGGATAGAGAAGTAACATGATATACTAACATAGGTCTATTTAGTAGTCTTCATTATATTATTAATTTATCAAAAATTTTCATTTAAAAAAAAAACCGCCTAGACGCTAGGCCCCTACTTGCCGCCCTGAGAGCGCCTAGCGTCGTTTTGAACATTGTGTGCTGCTGCTTCTGCTCATCGGGTTTCGTCTTCGAGAGTAGAGGACCAATCATGGTTTGGGGTTTAAATGGGTGTGTCAAATGCTGACTTGTCAAAAGTGACAATTTTATCCTTCAATTTGACGGTAAGTTAGTAGACATGACAGAAAAGAAGCATTTTGGGACGCAAAGTAGGTTTCATAGGGTATTTTGTTACAAAATCGAGTTTAGGGTCCACCTTGAAACTAGAGTTAAAATTCAGGAGACACTTTGAGTAAAAAACCTTAAATATATGATAAATAGATCCTAATGTGTGTTTGTTTCCTTGTAACCGTGTAAGCAAGATTGTTAGTTTAATTTTCGATGGAAAATATTTGTTTGTTCATATTTTCACACGACCCAAGAAGTCGGTATGCAACTTAATTAGAAAATCTTTTAGTTATGTATATGAACAAAACAAAATAATCTTTGTGGCTTAATTGTGTGTGATGGAGAGGGAGACGGATAGGGTTTGCCATCAAAGAGATTAAATGATCTTTGGTGACCCCAATCGAAGTCCCAATGCCATCTCCATGTTGAAAGATGCCGTGAGCAGTCCGAGCCATATTGAGTGACATGTTCGTAATTGATTTTGGTATGCTGCTACTTGTGAGACTCTCTGCCTCATTAATCTTCTTCCATGAATGGCAGATCAAATCCTTTATGTACCCTCGTGCTTCTTCTTCGGATACACCCTTTTCTTCCATCTAGCACTCTACGGCTTTAGTCACGTCGCCTCTCTCACTCAGCCTTAATTAACTCAATTTCATACCACAACAAATTCATGAGAATTATTATTACTTCATAAAAAAAAAAAGTTCTAATTAATTAAGTGGCTAATATTACAACAGATAATAGTTTCATTCCACCTTAGTGTTACCTCATACACCCCGATCTGGATAGTTTATGTGGACTCCGAAATCGAGGCGTTGGTCAGGGTTGGTCAGTACCTCCTCGTACCGCCATTTCGATTTATCGAATTATTTTTGTACATCTAATATAATCGGAACCGTTCATTCTTTAAATCATCATTTAAAGATCATATGCGTAAGATCGTTTGGTTATTCATATGTATTAAATAAATAAATGATTTTAGTAACAATTAAGATCTGCGTGGCATACCGTCTATTTAGTTGATACATGTGAATGATTCAATGATCTCCAATTTCGATACCTTTTTTACGTAATTGATCATGAAATGATGATTATTTTAGAATATATATAACGACAATTAAATATATCGAAAATGTGGTACAAGAAAATACTATTAGAGTGAAATGTAAATATTATCCTATTAGAATTATTGAGATTTAGTGAAATGCATAGTATGTAAATGTGGACGTACCATATCCATTAATGATTGTTATTAATTACCTTGGAAGTGCCCAAATCATCGGAAAGTCGAGACGCGATGGATGACCAATATAATATTTGATGGGAGGCATGTTTAAAGGAGTCGAGTGAACAAATAAGCATGTTGAATAGCTCCTGGAACACCCACTGAAGTCCATGAGTTTTGTAAGTATTCTTCTAAGGTTGGGGTGTATACACTGAAAAACCACCTTGCTTCTACCAGTATGATCTACAAAGATTTGCCCACTGCAACAAACAAACAAAGCAGGGTGTCTATTAGGGTTAGAAAAAAAAAATACCCAAATTACGTGAAACCTTCTTAAAAACCAATCACACACATGAACCCTTCCTATGGACCAATAACAATTTGACACAGATATATATATATATATATATATATATATATATATATATATAATTTTTTTTTTCAATTTAATTTTAATTAACGAACCAATTTTGTATGTGTCAGATTGTGATTGCTAGTTAACAGAGAAATTACTCCTTATGCCTTTCATAGTGATTTATGTGAGTTTGATTCTTATAAATAAAAATAAGCTATTTCCGACTACTTGAGTTTGATATTATGAATATCCTTAGAACAATACTAGCTTAGGTAAGAATGAGTTTCAACCTTACCTCCATTCAACTTATGATACGTTTTCCATTATTGTAATAAATATAAGAATAAAATGCATACACAATTAATTTAATTAAAAAAAATCATTCAAGTGTAATATATAATGCTATTGCGATCAAATGAAAAAGTAAGAGGATAGTACCCTTAGTAATAAGGACCTAAGTATCATCCTAATAATAATCTTACACTGGTGAGGGTAATATATATAAGTCTAGCTTGCTTTTAATTGTTGGCCCCAATTTGTTAATTTTCATTGGTTACAACATAATTTTTTTGTTTTTATTTATTTTTCTCCCTATTAAATGACATGAATCCCCTCCTTATCTAGGAATTAAACTTATATATGAAAGCAATATATTGCTTTCACAAATAAGAATCACTCTAGTTAGACCTAAATTTTTTCCAGCCAAGCGTACTACAAGAAAATTGAGGTTGTCCGACAAGGTTTTGCCCGACAAAGGAATTTTCGCCGAGTAAACAACGTTTGCCCGACGAACCCGAAAGCTCACCGGGTAAACTGTTGGTGGAAAGATCAAGATGTTGGCGAGTAAAATACGAGTGTTTGCCCGACGATTTGTACCGTCTGTCGGATTGTCAGGCAAGAGTATATCTAACGACGATTATTCGTCGTCGGGTAACACTTGGCGTTGAGTCTATTTTTCCCAATTAATCGTTAAACTTTGCCCTGCGAATGTTATGTATCGGGCAAAAGTTTAAACACACTAAATAACTCAGACGCTTTCCTTTCTTCTTCTTCTTCCTCCTCTCTGCTTCATCACTCTCTCGCTTTATCTCAGCTCTCTCTCACTCACTCACTCTCTTTCTCTAGCTACAATCATCATCTCATCACCATTTTCACTACCAATCAAATCATTTTTCTCTCTCAATCACCAATATCAATTTTTAAGGTTTCAGAAATTTAATTTTTTTAGTTTTGAAATTTTGATTTTTGATAAGAAACTAATTATGTTTTGTGTTGTAGGAATTTTGTGGTTGATTTGAAGGAATACTTATAAAAAGGTATGTGTGTTTAACTCTCAATTTAATTTTGTTAAGAATTTTGGATATAATTATGTTAGGAAATTTTGTATTTATTGTGAAAATGTGTAGAAATTGTTTAGAATTTGTGGAAATTTGCTGTGATGAGATATTATCCAAATTGAACAGTATACATGACTTTGTCACACGAGGATCGAAACCAGCCGAATAGGAAAATTGGACGAAAAAGTGCATATTCTTCCGGTTGGCATATTGGTCGAAATTGAAAATCAGACACATCATGGATCCTATGCACATCGAGAAGAATGTTGTTGAGAGTGATGTGGGAACGACTTTACTCATTGAAGGCAAGTCAAAGGACACAAAAAAGACTCGTCTGGGTATGCAAGAAATGGAGATTCGGCCTAATTTGTGGCCAAAAGTCGTCAATGGCAAATACATCATGGCTCATCCAAGTTATACATTTACGCCGGAGAATAAGAAAAAATTCCTGAAGTGGTTGCATGGTGTGAAATTTCCCAACAGGTACGCCGGCAACATATCTCGAAGTGTTAGCACTGACGGTAGGACCATTTATGGTATGAAAAGCTATGACTATCACGTTTTGCTACAACGACTCATTCTGATTGGTATTAGGCCTTTCTTGGAGCCTGGTGTTGTTGAGACGATAGTTTATTTGTCTCAATTCTTCCAGATACTATGTGCCAGATCGTTGGTTAAGGCGGACCTCGAAACAATTAACGAGGATATTGTCTACATCATGTGTCGGCTAGAGCAAATATATCCACTCGCATTCTTTGATGTAATGGTGCACTTACTAATACATCTGCCGGATGAGGCAAAGCTAGCTGGGCTGGTGCATTATCGTTGGATGTACCCAATCGAGAGGTATAACTTATCCCAGCTATTTGATAATATTTCCTTACTATCATGATATATGTGAATTATAATGTAAATTTCCTTGCAGAATGTTAGGTACGTACAAGCGGTACGTTCGGAACAAGACACGTCCCGAAGGCTCTATAGCGGAGGAGTACATTGCAATGGAGGCACTGTCATTTTGTACAACGTACCTTTGGAATGTTGAAACTTCCTTCAATAGGGCGTCGCGCAACGACGATGGTGGTCAACGTCCAGAGACCCTATTTGTATTTGCCCAACCCGCACGACCATTCGGCACTGGTCCAATCTCGGAGCCGTTCACCAATAGTGACATGGAGGTGGCTCATTGGTTCATACTATACAACTGTGACGAAGTCTGTCCCTTCCACGAGGAGCACGAGGCGTTGATGAAGGTCCAATTTCCTTCTAATTGGGAAGAAATGGACAAACAATTGTTTCTACGTTTATTTTCCGAGCATGTAAGTCAAATATTTTATTTGCAAATTTCTTAAATTGGTTTTAAGTTTACCAATTTCGTTTCTTTTGTGTATCTTACCAGATGGCACAGCTGAAAGATGTCAACTCGCCAAATTTCAATAAAGAATTAATGCAGCTGGCCATTGGCCCAATCCGAGGAGAAACGTACGCTGGTTGTCACGTTAACGGAGTTAAGTTCGTGTGCACAGAACGAGACGAGAAATTGTCTACGCAAAACAACGGGGTCTTCGTGCTGGGGGATGGGGAAAATGATGATACGGGGTTCTAAGACAAATTGTTAAGTGTGGTTAAGGTGTTATACGCAGACCGCAAGGAAGTCATCTTGTTCAAGTGTCATTGGTTTGATACGAACCCAAGTATCCCAGGCAGTGTCATTAAAGATCTGTTATGTACATCTATAAACACAAACACTCGGTGATTTGAGAATGATCACGACGAAATAAGTATTCTATGTGGATGATCCAAAAGCTGGTGGTGGTTGGAGAGTAGCTGAGATGGTGAATCATAGAAACATTTGAGACTTGGATGACCGATACCATGAAGAAGATGGGAAAAAAGACGATGACCAAATCGTTTACTAGGTGGATTGCTTGGCATCCACCCAAAACATGGATGGAGTACGGACTAATGATATCATCCCACCAATTGTGATTGATGCCATTTTTATTGATCTCGGGGAATTAGAAAAATTGATAGTGATTCGGAGGAATCAAGTACCGTACACATCTCGGATGACAAGCATGAATGGGAGGGGGAAAGCGAATCCGACACCGAATGAAAGTTGTAAATTACAAATTTCATTTATATAAGTAATATCCATCTTCAAATCAATAAATTTGATTTATATGTATGTTTTATGATTCCATTCACAAAAGTTTCAATTAATATTTTATATATGTACTAAAGCCACAAACTTTGATGTCCTCATCCTTGAATCGGCTTCCCAACATTTCATCTTATTTGATAACATAGTGTATACAACAAACAATTAATTATAACAAATATAAAAAATAAAAAACTAACAGAAATTTGCCCGACGAATATACTTTTACATCCGTCGGGCAAAGGCTTCAAATATCATCAGTACGTGTTTCTCTGTTCGGTGGGGGGTTGCCGAAACTGGGAGATCATGCCCGACGAATATTCATTTATATTCGTCGGGCAATATATACCAGATTCAATTTATAATTATTTATTAAACAACTTTTTAAAATTAGTTACAAGATGAAATGGACCGATCTAACCGTCCACTTTTATGGTAGGTACTCATAGATCGCCTACGCGAAAAATTATCCAATTTGGAAATCCCAGGATTATGTAATGGTGCGTGACGATTCAACAGTTACACAACGTTTCTTCACGATCGGACGCCTTGAAATCCTTAAAACATCAAGCTTTTAGATGGGCGAGATCTAGCCACGTAAAATCAAAAAATGAACGGTTAGATCTGTAAAATTCAATTGTTTGAATATCAATATAACCAACACTTTGAAAATTGTTTTGAAGTTTCCTTCAAGTGTTTAAACTCCTTGATGAATATGCTTGTTTTCTGATTTTTAATAACTTACAAATTGAAATGGACCAATCTAACCGTCCACATTTATGGTAGTTACTCATAGATCGTTGACGTGAAAAATTACCCAATTTGGAAATCCTGGAATTAGGTAACAGTGCGCGATGATTCAATGGTTACACAACGTTTCTTCACGATTGGACGGCTTGAAATCCTCAAAACATCAAGCTTTTCGATGGGCGAGATCTAGGTACGTAAAATAAAAAATTGAACGGTTAGATTTGTAAAATTCAATCATTTGAATATTAATAGAACCAAAACTTCAAAAATTGTTTTGAAATTTCCTTCAAGTGTTTAAACTCCTTAATAAATATGCTAATTTTCTGATTTTTTAATAATTTAAAAATTGAAATGGACCGATCTAACCATCCACATTTATGGTAGGTACTCATAGATTGCCTACCTGAAAAATTACCCAATTTGGAAATTCCGAGATTAAGTAACGGTGCGTGACGATTCTCAAACTTAAAGTTTTTTGACGGGTGAGGTCTACAGACTTAAAAGTAACCATTGAACGGTCAATTTTTGGAAGTTCAATCGTTTGAATGTCAATTGAACCAAAACTACGAAAAACCCATTGAAATTCACAAACTTAACGATCGAGGCACATAAGCTCAGAAAGAAAATGACGATAACGATCGATGAGGCTTTAGGCATGTAAAACAAAAAATTGAACGGTACCTATGTTGAAAATTCTATCGTTGGACCTGGTTTTCAGATAAGTCATAAACACAACATCATAAGACTTTAGCCCGACGAAGTAAACTATTCGCCGGGCAATATATAATTATTCGTCGGGCAACAATAGAAACATTGTCGGGCAAAGTAAAAAACCGCGCAACTTTTTCCCCGAAAATTTCAAATATTCCGCCGAAAGTTTCGCGAAATCTCAAACTTACCGCGTATTTTTGCCCGACGAATATGTAAACAATTACTCGTTGAATATCCACCGCTTGTTTTTACCCAACGAATCATTTGAAAGGTTGTCCGACGAACATATCTGTCGGGCAAGGTCAATCAGACAAATAAATCAGACCGACTCTTCTTCTTCTTCCTACTTCTTCATTTTCCTTATTTTCTTCCGAACCCACATCTCTCTGCAACTCAGACTTCCGCCCTCACTACAGCCGTTCTGGTCGCCACAACCCCAACCCTTTCTCGCTCTCTCTCACTCAGACTCCAACACTCACTCCGCCACCGCAGCAATCTCTCGCGCCGCCTTTCTCTCACCGAGGTTAGGTGTCGCCGCCGCCCCTATCCTTGTCGACAGTTTCTTCAACGTCGAACTCATTGTCCCTATCTCTCTATTATTAATGTAGATTGGTTATTGTTAATTTTGATTGGTTAAATTTTAATTTTAATTTGGATTGAAATTTCAATTTAAATTTAGTTTGGATATTATGAAATTGTATTGAAAATGGAATTTAAATTTGGATTTGATTATTGCAGATTGTGCATTATTGTCAAATTTGCAGATTGAGAATTTAGGGGGATTAGTTGAATATTGTGATTTTGGATTGGATTGGAATATAAATATTTGTTTGGTATAATGTTGAAATTTTGAAGATTTGTTTGGATTGGAATATAATATTTGAAGATTTTTTGAAATTTTGATGTTTGGTATAATGGTGAAATTGGTATTATGTTATTAATTTTGCATATGATTTTTGTTATGATTTTGGAAATGAATTTTATGTGAATTTTGGATATGTGAATTTTATGAATTTTGGATAGTTGAATTTAAAACAATTTATGTGAATTTTTGATATGGTGTAGGATATGTGAATTTTGGTTATGTGAGTTTTATAAATTTTGGATATGTGAGTTTTATAAATTTTTAATATGTGAATTTTTTGATTTGGATATTATTATTGCATGTTTGGATTAATTTGTAAGTTTGATTTTATTCCAGAAATTTGGATTTAGAAATTTAGGTATAATGTTGTGAATTTTGAGTTTAGTACTTTTCGATTAATTAGTATTTTAGGTTTAATTTTCGTTTGTGTTGGTTTTATTTAAAAAAAATTAGAATTTGGTGGTTTTAGTTTTTAGATACTAATTTTCTAATTTTTAATAAATAAAAAATTGGTTTATTTATTTATTTTTATTGGAATTAAAAAATGTTGGTTAATTTTAAATGTGGTTTTGTTTTTATTTTTTGAATTTAATATCTAATATTAAAAATGTTTGGTTTTTTTATTTAATTAAAAATATGTTGGTTAATTTTATATTAATTATTTTATATTTCTTATTGTAGATGTCGCATCGCACCTTAATCACGTCGAGGACCCGCCCCTGCCCTGATCCCGTTGATGATCATGCGTCGGAGGAGGCAGCCCCTAACTCGGTTGCCTCAACAACGGCGTCAGTTCAGCCACCGATGTCGAATCATCAGCGACCCGGTGTCCGATCAGCTCGTCAACAGTACAACAAGAAACGTGGGGAACCCCGTACCGACCCCCAGCCCCCACAGAATGACGCCGGAGCAGACGAAACAACGACTAATGTCGGAGCACTACCTAAGGGTAAGTTGATTATTTTGTTTATTTAAACAACCATTTTTATTTGTTACTCATTTTATGTACGAATGTTCATCGAATTTCCAGGAAAGTCGGTGAACGTGCGAGGGATAAACTGGAGTTTGACATCCCAGCGGATTTGCAAGACAATGAATGCAAATATACTGGTGGTGTACGTTCCGCACCTTCGGTCCGCACCGGTAAAAATCCACAGCCTCTTTGTGCATGACATTGGCGCAATTCTTCGCAACAAGTCCTTGATGATGGGGGAGACTTTCAGAACCCAACCCCCGGAGGAGATCGCGCGCTGTTGGGGGGAGTTATCAGTACGTGTTTCTTCCTTTTTTTTACGTTAATTTCATTTTTTTTAAATATTTTACTAACTTTATTAATTTATTGCAGATCAATTTTGAGTTCAACTTAGAGGACGTCGACGTTAGTAGATACCTGAGACACCACATGTAGTTATGGTACGCCGACTGGAAGTACGAGCTCCACAAGTACTACAAGAGCTGGCATTCCCCAGAGGAAGCTCGAGCAAATCCTCTGGAGGAGTTGGACAGGCCGAAACTAGTAGGGTGGTTGTGGTTGTGCGACCATTTCGTGCCCCCACCTATGTGGTACGTACTATCCACCTAGTTAATTAATTATTTTTTTTAAATGTTATTTTCCATTTGAAAATATAATTTTTGTTTTTACGAATTAACAACGGAAATCGGTTGCCAGCACATCAAACTGGGGAGCGAAGAAATTCAACCACCACAGGGGGTCGCGATCCTAATCGGCCCGACAGGAGGATCGGCGCATTGCCGGTTTGATGTTCCCAGAGGTGGATGCCTGGGGGCAAGTGTACGTTGGACGGGGGGACCAAGAGGCTAACAAAATTCACGTAAGTTTATTTTTTACAGATTAAACATTAATTTTTAATTTGATAATTATATTTATAATTAATATTTATTCGAATTTGTAGGAGGGGATGGAGCAAGACGTTCAGCAGACACAGGCTATGCTCACACAATAGCATCTCGAACTGCCGTTGGAGCAGCAGTTCCCGGATCCTGAGAAGTCGATCGCCATCCTAGAGCGATGATTTGGGAGGCATCCAGGGAAGATTGTTCGGGGGGGCGGGATAGTGTGGGATGTCTCCAGTCACTCGTTGAATTCATCTTGGGCAGCCAATCCCGAGGAGATGTTGAAGCTCAAGAGAAACTTCGAGTTCCTCCAGGCCGAAAATGTTGAGATCAAGGCTCAATACATATCCAAGCCCAAAACGATCAAATCAAGACCGCCCTCGCTAAGGTGCTTGACTGCTTGGGTGAGCGTGGATTGGATGAGCTTCTGTCATAGCCTCAGCCCCAGTCCCAATAGCCTGCCCAGGATCCCGACCACCCCGACCCGTTGCCAAGTAGTTAGAATGTAATATGTAAAACATTGTTTTAGTTTTAATTATGTAAAAACATAACATTAATTTTTCTAAATATTTTTTTTTATTTTAATTTGATTCTTTTTATTATTTTAATTGTATTTTTTTAAAATATTTTTATTTTAATTATATATTTTTATTTAATTAAATAAATTATTAAAATTATATTTTTAAATATTAAGATTTGGCCCGACGAATAATCATTTCGTTGGGCACAGTAAGACAATTTGATGCATACCTGCCGAATTTCTGTATCTTTACCCAGCAAAAGGAGTCCGTCGGGCAACAGTTGTTGACTTTTGCATTGCTCGACAAATCATAGGTGACGAATGAGTCCGCCGAACAAGCTTTCAATTGCTCGACGAATTCACTGTTTCGTCTACTAACATCAAGGCCGACGGCAGTGGGCCGACGAACGTTGCCCGACGGAGGTTCACCGGTTTTCATGTGGCCCGACGAAGTCCAAACGTTGCTCGACGAATAGTTTTCGCCAAATAAGCATGCTTTTATTGTAATGGTAGAAGTTTAATTCTTGTAAATAAGAATCAAACTCAACTTTTTCGTTCCACTTTAAAACGCCTTAGGTATGAAGGGCCAAAGAGGGGTACTTGTTTATGAAGTAAATGAACATAACAATTACTGCATGTGTAATTAACCTCTTTCTTAATATAAGGGAGGATGTTAAAACAACTGTCTCTTGATAAATTATCAGCTAATTCATTGCCAAATTCGAGCATGGCAATATAGTGGCTTCATGTACTGGGGAAGATCCTCCTTGGCCTCCAAATTCCATCTGTTGAAACAACAAACCTAAGAGGGTAATTCTAATGAGTTGGAGGCCTTATCAAGCCCGGGCCGTCAAGAACATTATATGTACACTAAGAGTCTGTTTGATAATCCTTTCGTTTTTTATTTTGAAGTTTTATATTTAAGATACGAGGAAAAGAAAGATGAAGAATAGATAGTGATAATAAATATAGAAAGAAGATCGAGTAAGTACGTATATATAAACAAAATAGAAACTAATCCCCAAAAATTAAAAAATTATTTTGATGGAGTTCAATTTCTAGATTTTATTTTCTTCTTCTTTATATCTCATCTACAAAAAACGGAAATTAAAATTAAAAACAAAATGATTATTAGGGTCCTGTTTGTGGAGTTCACCTTAAGTAATGTACGTATATCTTACCGGTAAACAGCATGAGTAAAGAGCTCAAGCTCATCCAAGAATCCATAAACATCATACATGTCATCAATTGCTGTTAATATGCACACGAATTTGGTAAGGGCAATTCTGCATTCTGAGAATTTGCTCCACCACCTGAAATAATAATGAAAGGTGAACAAAAAGTTCAAACATGTAACCTTTGCTCCAACAGTTCTATTATTGTCAAGAATTTCGATTCAAATATTTACATATATAATAACTTATAGTATCGCAGTCTTCCAAGATGTACATTTCTTGTCATTTTATAGTAAATATATTAAGCATTTTACTCTAAATATTCTTAAAATCGGCTAAAAACTTGTCCTATGAATTCTTAATTTTCTTACTAAACCCTCAAAATTGGCCAAAAACGACTAAGAAAATTTCAGGTTGCCACATTTCCATCTTTTAGATCCAAAATCATTGAATATTTATTTGATGGGTACTTTAGTCAAATGAGTCATATTAATTATCATAAAGTAGGCCACATCAATGCAACCTGTCTAATAATATGTTGACAATATCTATCCAAGTGAATAAAAGTAAAAACCTAAACAAAAAGACAATTTTATTCTGCAATCACGCAAAACGACGTTAGCGATTTATTTTTAATTTCTAGTATTTAATCCAAATATTTTAATACCAATGTTGTCACAAGGTAGCCACATCAACAAATTTAACGATATTTGGATGAAATAGAATTTTTTCGGTCAATTTTAGTAGTCAAGTAAGAAAAATTACAGTTCATAAGGCAAATTGAGATATATATTTGAGTCAGTTCCGAACACATTTAGAGTAACAAGCCATTATATATATATATATATATATATATATATATATATATATATATATATATATATAGTATATGCATATATGATCTTCCCTGGATAGCTCCTTTATCTCCCTTTGGCATATTGACTGGACAAGATTTGATTATAGTCCAATTTGGCTAACTCAAGCAAGTCCAGGTCCCTTTGATAGATATTAGCTTCTATCCTCGGTATCGTCCAACGCAGGGGCGTTTCCAGTGACAGCTTTAATAACCACTTCAATATATCATCGTCCTCCTATGTTCCCATCAGATATTGTTTCAAGTTTTTTATGCTAAAACTCT
Organism: Oemleria cerasiformis; assembly: GCA_037349345.1. Classification (NCBI taxonomy): domain Eukaryota; kingdom Viridiplantae; phylum Streptophyta; class Magnoliopsida; order Rosales; family Rosaceae; genus Oemleria; species Oemleria cerasiformis. The sequence goes on from JAZGTL010000003.1 coordinate 1,285,204, forward strand.
TGGCTTCTTCAAGAACTTCATCTTCCCCAAGCAATCCCAAGGTGTGAGGCTTCATACAAACTCAAAACTCCCTCCAAATCCTTGCTTAAATTATCTTTGAGCCTTCCATCTCTACTTCTGAACTTGTTAAACACATCTGTTAACATTTGCCATCACAAACCACAAAAATTTAAAATTACAGCGATAATCGCATTTAAGGACACAATTCAACTTGCGTAGAAACATAATATATATAACAGTTCATTTAGAACTATAATTGAGTAGGCAATAATGGGTATTACTTACCGAGTTCAAATACAATTTTTAGAATTGTGATTTTACTTATTTGCTTTTGATAGAATTAAGAGTGTTTTGTCTTAGGTTTGATGACTTAGGTTTTAGAATTTAAGAAAGTTTTGGGAAAGGGGGAGGGGATGTTTGGGTACGTGTTGTGGTGTGAGAGCATATGACTTATGATTTAGTCCTCTGTCCAAAATTTGAAAATTAAACCCAAAGACTTCTTATGATTTAGGGGCATTTTTGGAATTTTTTTGCGTTCGTTTGTACCCAATTTAGCACCATGGTATATGAAAACAACATGAGCTGACAATGTAACCGAGGTTTAATCAAGGTGGAATTTCTTTTGTGCTTCTTGGATCAAATATCAACGGTCGATTGTTTATACTCAGATACATAAGGGATTAGTTCCACCCTCACATTCTTAATACACATGATTTACATACCTGTGCTAATAGAAATGCCAATACAAGAAATTCGAGGTTGCCCGACAAACAATTGCCCGACGAAATATTTTTCGCCGCGTAAATAGAGTTGTCCGACGAACCAGGAGGGTCACCGGGTAAGATAGCGGTGGGAAGAACAAGTTGTTGTCGCGTAAAATAGGAAACAGTTGCCCGACGATAAGTTTTGCCCGTCGGGTAAGATGAGATATGACGACGAATATCAGTCGTCGAGTAACATTGGCGTTGACTGAATCTTGCCCGACAAATCATTAAACTTTGCCCTGCGAATATACTTCGTCGGGTAAAATTCTAAACACACTAAATAACACAGCCGCTCCTTTCTTCTTCCTTCTCTCTGCTTCACAATCTCTCAGACGTCCCTGCTCATCTCTCTCTCTAGCTTTCATCATCTCATCATCAGTTTCACTACCAATCAAATCTCTTTCTCTCTCAATCAACAATATCAATTTTGAAGGTTTGAGAAATTTAATTTTTTTAGTTTTGAAATTTTGATTTTTGATTGGAAATTAATTATCTTTTGTATTTTAGGAATTTTGTGGTTGATTTGAAGGAATACTTATAAAAATGTATGTGTGTTTGCCTCTCAATTTAATTTTGTTAAGAATTTTGGATATAATTATGTTAGGAAATTGTGTATTTATTGTGTAAATTGTGTAGAAATTGTTTAGAATTTGTGGAAATTAGAAATTAGAAAATTTATTTGGAAAATATGAAAATAGAAAATATGTTAGGAAAATAGAAAATATGTTAGGAAATTAGAAAATTTTGTAGGAAAATTAAAAATATGTAATGAAATGATTGAATTAGAAAATATGTTTGGAAATTAGAAAATATGTTAGGAAAATAGGGAAATAGAAAATATGTTAGGAAATTAGAAAATATTTTAGGAAAATAGGAAAATAAAAAATATGTAATGAAATTATTGAAATTAGAAAATATGTTAGGAAAATAGGAAATAGAAAATATGTACGGAAATTATAAATTGTTTAGAATTTTTAGGAAATTATAAAATTTGTTAGGAAAATATGAAAATAGAAAATATGTTATAAAATTAGGGAAATAGAAAATATGTTAGGAAATTAGGAAATTAGAAAATATTTTAGGAAAATAAAAAATATGTAATGAAATTATTGAAATTAGAAAATATGTTAGGAAATTAGAAAATATGTTAGGAAAATAGGGAAAAAGAAAATATGTACGGAAATTATAAAATTGTAAACTCTGTTTTATGCATAATTAATATATGTTTGTATTTGTGAATTTGTTGTGATATTTTTTTGTAAAACACTTTATTTAGTTCCGAAAGAGTAAAATATGTTCATATTTCATAACCGTTTATGCGAAGTTAATCGAGTTGATTAACTTCGTATAATGAAATTCAATGAAAAACCTTATACCCGTTTGAGAGTCAGTGAATCGGGTTGATTGACTGACTCTTGAATTGTCCATTTATTTGAACAGTTTGGGGGTGCACAACTATGTGTTGTGTAGTTGGCGGTCGACGAGGTTAGGTTTCGATTGTGGGAAATTCAATTTGTATACCCTCAATGTTCTCCGAATACATACTAGATATTTGTTTATAATATGTACGTCGTGCATTTGGGGAACTGTAGGGAGATACTGCCGAAATTTCCCTCTATCGAAACTTAGCCTCGTAGGTCGCAAACTACACAGCACAGAACGTACACTCTCGAATGAGATAGGGCCAAATCACCAGAGGCATAAGGAGACGAGCTGCTTTTGATTTTAACTTTATTCTAATTACGGGACAATGTTAACTCAATTACGTACGTTGACTCTATGTTGTGAAAGCATGCACAATGGACAGAGGCTGGATGCAAATGTTGGATAGATCTTCTTATCCGTATTTGGATGGGATCGACAGCTTCATTGTCTTTGCGCGTAGTCATTGCAGTGATGAAACACGTATCAGGTGTCCGTGCCGTAAATGTAACAACTGCAGTTGGATGCCGTTGAATGAGGTCCAAACTCATCTGGAATGGAATGGGATCGTACACAACTACACTAATTGGATCTATAACTATGAAGAAATATTTTCCGCATCGACATCTTCGGTTCCCAGGACCCGTCGGGACGAAGGTGCTTTGGATGGGCGATATGATAATGATCAAGTCGTTGAGTTATTAACCGATGTTTTCCTCCCGCATCGGATGATTTGGACGATGAGGTACCCAGGTTGCAACCCGAAGACTCTGAGCTCCATTACGAGAGATTGTTGAAAGTTGAGCATAATCAAACGAACAAGCATTTTGATCACATGATAGACATCATCATCCGAATGCTCCCTGAAGACAACTGTCTGCCTAAAGATCATTATAGCTCGAAGAAGCTGTTGAAGGCCTCAGTTTAGGGTATATCAAGATCCATGCAAGCAAGAACAACTGTGCATTATTTTACGGTGAATCGAGCATCTTGACAAATGTCCCGTGTGCAATGAGCTTAGGTTTCAAAATAACAAGATTTCGAACAAGGTGTTGCGATATTTTCCACTGAAGCGAAGGTTACAACGATTCTACTTGTCGTCCCACACAGCCCATGATATGAGGTGTCACTAGGATGAACACATTGATGATGATACTAAGGTATCCGGCCGATGGAGAGCCTTGGAAGGAATTTGATAAGATGTATCCCGAGTTTTCCGCGGAGCCAAGAAATGTCAGATTAGGGCTCGCTACCGACGGGTTTAATCCATTTGGGAGTTTTGCAAAGCCCTATAGCACTTGGCCGGTGGTTATGGTTCCGTATAACTTGCCTCCTTAGAGATGCATGAAGAAAAAATTCACAATCCTCAGTACTTTGATACCGGGGCCCAAATCGCCGAGTAATTCCCTCGATATGTATTTGCGGCCGTTGATTGACGAGCTCGTGGATCTGTGGGAAAATGTGTCCAAACATACGACAAGTGCAGTAGAGAAATGTTCTCTCTACGAGCGGCCGGAATGTGAACAATTAATGATTTTCCTGCTTATGGTATATTGTTGGGATGGAGCACCTAGGGCTATCTTACTTGCCCGACATGTGGACCAGACATAACGTCCTTTTAGCACACATCGAAGGTAAGCTACTTGGGTGCGAGAAGGTTTATGTCATGGGATCACCGATGGCGAATGCAATCTGACTCATTTAATGGAAAATCAGAGTTACGAGCTTGACCAAGGGAGAAGTCCGGTGATGAGATATTGTACAAACTGAATAGTCTACATGAATTTGTCACACAAGGACTGAAACCAGCTGAACAGGAAAATTGGACGATAAAGAGCATATTCTTTCGGTTGGCGTATTGGTCGAAATTGAAAATCAGACACACCGCGGATCCTATGAACATCGAGAAGAATGTTGCCGAGAATGTTGTGGTAATGACCTTACCCATTGAAGGCAAGTCAAAGGATACAAAAAAGACTCGTCTGGGTATGCAAGAAAAGGGGATTCGACCTATTTTGTGGCCAAAAGTCATCAATGGCAAATACATCATGGCTCATCCAAGTTATACATTTACGCTGGAGAATAAGAAAAAATTCCTGAAGTGGTTGCAGGGTGTGAAATTTCCCGACGGGTACGCCGACAACATTTCCTGAAACGTTAGTACCCACGGTGGGGCCATGTCTGGTATGAAAAGCCATGACTATCATGTTTTGCTACAACGACTCATTCTGATTGGTATTTGGCCCTTCTTGGAGCATGGTGTTGTTGAGACGATAGTTTATTTGTCTCAATTCTTCCAGATACTATAAGTGAGATCATTGGTAAAGGCGGACTTTGAAGCAATTAACGAGGATATTTTTTACATCTTGTGCTGGCTAGAGCAAATATATCCACCTGCATTCTTTGATGTAATGGTGCACCTACTAATACATCTGCTGGATGAGGTAAAACTAGCTGGCCCAGTGCAATATTGTTGGATGTACCCAATCGAGAGGTATAACTTATTCCTGCTGTTTGATAATATTTCCTTACTATCATGTATATATGTGAATCATAATGTATATTTCCTTGCAGAATGTTAGGTACGTATAAACAGTACGTTCGCAACAAGACACGTCCTGAAGGCTCTATAGCGGAGACGTACATTGCAAATGAGGCATTGACATTTTGTGCAATGTACCTTCGGAATGTTGAAACTTCCTTCAATAGGGCATCGCGCAACGACGACGGTGGTCAACGTCTAGAGACCCTATTTGTATTTGCCCAACCCGCACGACCATTCGGTACTGGTCCAATCTCGGAGTCGTTCACCAATAGCGACATGGAGGTGGCTCATTGGTTAATATTAAACAACTGTGACGAAGTATGGTCCTTACACGAGCAGCACAGGGAGTTGACGAAGGCCCAATATCCTTCGAATTGGGAAGAAATGGACAAACAACTGTTTCCACATTGGTTTTCCGAGCATGTAAGTCACAAATTCTAATGTCTCAATTTCTTAAATTGTTTTTAAGTTTACCGATTTTTAAAATTGTTTTTAAGTTTACCAATTTATTAAATTGTTTTTAAGTTTACCAATTTCATTTCTTGTGTGTATCTTACCAGATGGCATAGCTGAAAGATGACAACTCGCCAAATAAAAATAAACAATTAATGCAACTGGCCATTGGCCCATTTCAAGGAGAAACGTATGATGGTTGTCACATTAACGGAGTTAAGTCTGTGTGCACAAAACGAGGCGACAAATTGTCTACGTAAAACAGCGGGGTCTTCGTGTCGGTGGATGGGGAAAATGCTGATACGGGGTTCTACGACAGATTGTTAAGTGTGGTTAAGGTGTTATACATAGACCGCAAGGAAGTCGTCTTGTTCAAGTGTCATTGGGTTGATACGAACTCAAGTATCCCAGGAAGTGCCCTTAAAGATCAGTTATGTACCTCTGTCAACACAAACACCCGGTGGTTTGAGAGTGATCTCTACATCCTCGCTAGTACGGCCAAACAAGTATTAGTTATGTACCTCTGTTAACACAAACACCCGGTGGTTAGAGAGTGATCTTTACATCCTCGCTAGTACCCCAAAAGCTAGTGCTGGTCGGAGAGTAGCTGAGATGGTGAATCATAGAAATATTTGGGACTTGGATGACCGATACCATGAAGAATATGGGGAAACAGACGATGACCAAATCGTTTACCAGGTGGATTCCACGACATCCACCCTAAACGTGGATGGAGTACAGACCAACGACATCATCTCAACAATTACGATTGATGGCATTTTTATTGATCTCGGGGAATTAGAACAAATTGAAAGTTATTATGAGGAATCAAGTACTATGCACATCCCGGATGATGAGCGTAATTGGGTGGGGGAGAGCGAATCTGACACTGAATGAAAGTTGTAAATAAATGATTTCATTTATATATGTAATATCCATCTTCAAATCAGTAAGTGTGATTTATATGTATGTTTTATGATTTCATTCACAAAAAGTTTCAATTAATCTTTTATGTACTAAAGCCACAAACTTTGATGTCCTCATCCCTGATTTGGCTTGCCAACATTTCATCTTACTTGATAAAATAATGTATAGAATTTTGGGAAAAATGGGTAATAACATTTGCCCGACGAATATACTTATACATTCGTCGAGCAAAGGCTTCCAAAATCACGTGTTTCTCTGTTCGGTGGATGGTTCCCGAATCTGGAAATGTATGCTCGACGAATACTCATTTATCTTCGTCGGGCCATATATACCAGATTCAATTTATATTTAATTATTAAACAACTTTTTAAAATTACTTATGAAATGAAATGGGCCGATCTAACCATCCACATTTATTGCACACACTCATAGATCGCCTATACGAAAAATTACCCGATTTGGAAAACCCGGGATTAGGTAACGGTGTGCGACGATTCAACGGTTATACAACGTTTCTTCACGATCGGACGGCTTGAAATCCTCAAAACATCAAGATTTTCAACATGCAAGATCTAGGCACGTAAAACCACAAAATGAACGGTTAGATCGGTCAAATTCAATCGTTTGAATATTAATAGAACCAAAACTTCGAAAAATGTATTGAAGTTTCCTTCAAGTGTTTAAACTCCTTGATGAATATGCTTGTTTTAGATTTTCAATAATTTACATGATGAAATGGACCGATATAACTGTCCACATTTATTGTACGCACTCATAGATCGCCTATGTGAAAAATTACCCAATTTGGAAATACCGGGATTAGGTAACGATGCGCAACGATTCAACGGTTATACAACGTTTCTTCACGATCAGATGACTTGAAATCCTCAAAACATCAAGATTTTCGACGGGCAAGATCTAGGCACGTAAAACCACAAAATGAACGGTTAGATCGGTCAAATTCAATTGTTTGAATATCAATAGAACCAAAACTTCGAAAAATATATTGAAGTTTCTCTCAAGTGTTTAAACTCTTTGATGAATATGCTTGTTTTACGATTTTCAATAATTTACGAAATGAAATGGACCGATCTAACCGTCCACATTTATTGTACGTACTCATAGATCGCCTACGCGAAAAATTACCCAATTTGGATATCCCGGGATTAGGTAATGGTGTGCGACGATTCAACGGTTACACAACGTTTCTTTACGATCAGACAACTTGAAATCCTCAAAACATCAAGATTTTCAACGGGTGAGGTCTACAGACTTAAAAGTAACCATTGAACGGTCAATTTTTTGAAATTCCATTGTTTGAATTTCAATTGAACCAAAACTACGAAAAACTCACTGAAATTCACAAACTTAACGATCGAGACAGATAAGTTCCAAAAAATATGACGATAACGATCGATGGGGCTTTAGGCATGTAAAACCAAAGAGTCAACGGTCTCGATCTTGAAAATTCTATCGTCGGACCTGGTTTTTAGATCTGTCATAAACTCAACAACATAAGAATTTACTCCGACGAAGTTAATTATTCGTCGGGCAATATGTCAGTAGGCATTGGGTAACTATATTAAAGTTGTCGGGCAACTTTAAAAACTGAGCACTTTTTTTTTTCACAAAAATTTCAAAAATTCCGCCAAACGTTTTACGAAAACTCAAACTTACCACGTATATTTTCCTGACGAACTTTAAACTTTTGACCCGACGAATATCCACCGTTTTTTGTTACCCGACGAATTCATTAAAAGTTTGCCCGACGTAGTATTCGTCGGGCAAGGTTATTTAGACTAATAAGTCGCGACCAAGTCTTCTTCTTTTTCCTTCTTCTTCATTTTCCTTGTTGTCTCCCCACCGCCACCTCTCTACAACACAGACCAGACCTCGTCTCTGGAGGCCGCCGGCGTCCAATACCACTCCCTCCCTTTCTCGCTCTCTCTCACTCGGAGTCTACCTCTCACTCGGCCGCCGCATCTCTCTCTCGCGCCGCCTCTCTCTCTCTCCGAGTCTGTCTCTCCGTTGTGGCTATCTCTCGTCGGCAGTCATCTCAAGGTCGAACTCGTTCTTCCTCTCTCTATTGTTAATGTGGATTGATTATTGTCAATTTTGATTGTTTATATTTGAATTTTAGTTCGGATTGAAATTTGGTTTGGATAATATAAAAATTGTTTTGAAATTGGAATTTAATTTTGGATTGGATTTTGACAGATTGTGCATTTTTCTCAAATTTGAAAACTGGGAATTTAGGGTTTTTACTTGAATATTGTGAATTTGGATTGGATTGGAATATAAATATTTGGTTTACTAAGTTTGTTTGGATTTAGTAATTTAGGGTTAATGTTTGGTATAATGTTGGAATTGGCATAATGTTGAAATTGGCATAATGTTATGAATTTTGCATATGATTTTTGTTATGATTTTGGATGTGAATTTTATGTGAATTTTGGATATGTGAATTTTATGAATTTTGGATATTTGAATTCAAAAAAAAATTATGTGAATGTTTGATATGATGTAGGATATGTGAGTTTTATACATTTTGTATATGTTAATTTTATGATTTTGGATATTATTATTGTATGTTTGGATTAATTTTTAAGTTTGATTTTATTCCCGAAATTTGGATTTAGAAATTTAGGTATAATGTTGTGAATTTTGAGTTTAGAAATTTAGGTTTACGTTTGTTTGGATTAATTAGTATTTTAGGTTTACTTTTTGGTTTGTGTTGGTTTTATTTAAAAAAAATTAGAATTTGGTGGTTTTAGTTTTTAGATACCAATTTACTAATTTTCAATAAAAAAATTTTGTTTTATTTATTTATTTATTATTCGAATTAAAAAATGTTGGTTAATTTTATATTTGGTTTTGTTTTTATTTTGTGAATTTAATATTTAATATTAAAAATGTTTGGTTTTTTTTATTAAATTAAAAATATGTTGGTTAATTTTATATTAATTGTTTTAAATTTCTTATTGTAGATGTCGCATCGCACCTTGATCACATCTAGGATCCGCCCCCGCCCTGATCCCGTTGATCATGCGGTGGAGGAGGCAGCCCCTGCCTTGGTAGCTTCCACAGTGGCGTCCGTTCAGGCACCGATCTCTGATCATCAGCGATCTGGTGCGCGATCGGCTGGTTGACAGCACAACAAGAAACGGGGGAACCTCGTACAGACCCCTAGCCCCCACTTGATGACGCCGGAGCAAACGAACCTGAGAGTGTTGTCGGAGCACTCCCTAAGGGTAAGTTGATTATTTTGTTTATTTAAACAACCGTTTTTATTTGTTACTCATTTTATGTATGAATGTTCATCGAATTTGCAGGGAAGTCGGTGAATGTGCGCGGGATCAACCGGGGTTTCACATCCTAGCGGATTTGCAGGACAACGAATGCAAAGATTCCGGTGGTGTACTTGCCTCGCATCCGGACAACGGCCGTAAAAATTCACAGCCTGGTGGTGCATGACATGGGCGCGATTCTTTGTACCAAGTCCCTGATGATGGGGGATACTTTTAGGAATCAACCCCCGAAGGAGATCACGCGTTGTTGGAGAGAGTTATCGGTATGTGTTTCTCCCTTTTTTTACATTTTTTTCATTATTTTTAATTATTTTACTAACTTTAATCATTATTGCAGATCAATTTTGAGTTCAACTTGGAGGACATCGACGTCAGAAAATACCGGAGAAACCATTGGCAGTTACGATACGCCGACTAGAAGTACGAGCTCCACAAGCAGTACAAGAGATGGCCTTCCCCGGAAAAAGCTTGGGAAAATCCTTCAGAGGAGTTGGACGGGCCGAAACTGGAAGGGTGGATGTCGTTGTGCGATCATTTTGTGTCCCCCAGCTATGTGGTACGTTCTATCCCCGTAGTTAGATTATTTGTTTATTTTTTATGTTATTTTTCATTTGAAAATATATTTATTATTTTCACTAACGATAACGATAATCGGTTGCCAATATATCAAAACGGGGAGCGAAGAAATTCAACCAACACGAGGGGTCGTGATCCTTATCGGCCCGGTAGGAGGATCGGCGTATCGCCGGGTCGATGTTCCCGGAGGTGGATGCATGTGGCAAGTGTACGCTGGCCGGGGCAACCAAGAGGCTGACAATATTCACGTAAGTTTATTTGTTGCAGATTAAATATTAATTTTTAATTTGATAATTATGTTTGTATTTAATATTTATTCGAATTTGTAGGCGATGATGGAGCAAAACGTCCATCAAACACAAGCTGAGTTGACGCAACAACATCCCGACGTGTTGTTGAAGCAGCAGCTACCGGATCCCGAGAGGTCGATCGCCATCCTAGATTGACGACTTGGTAGGCATCCATGGAAGATCGTCCGGGGGCAGGCGACTAGATAGTTCGGGATGTCTCTAGTCGCTCTTCGAGTTCTTCCCGTGGAGCCAATCCCGAGGAGATGTCGAAGCTCAAGAGAAACTTTGGTGACCCTGCAGGCCGAAAACGCGGAGATCAAGGCCCAAAACGCGCAGATCCAGACCCAAAACGATCAAATCAAGGCCGTCCTCTCCAAGGTGCTTGACCGCTTGGGTGAGCGTAGGTTGGATGAGCTTCTGTCACAGCCTCAGCCCCTGGCCCAATAGCCCGCCCAAGACCTCGACCACCCCTACCCGTCTCCGAGTAGTTAGAACTTAATATGGAAAACATTACTTTAGTTTTAATTATGTAAAAACATATCATTATTTTTTATAAATATATTTTTTATTTTCATTTGATTCGTTTTATTATTTTAATTGTATTTAAAAAAATATTTTAATTTTAATTATATATATATTTTTATTTAATTAAATAAATTCTTAATTTTTTTTAAATATTAAGCTTTTGCCCGACGCACAATCATTTTGTCGGGCAAAGTAAGACAATTCGGTAAAAACCTGCCGAATTTCTGTATCTTTACCCGGCGAAACAAGTTCGTCGGGAAAAAGTTGTTGATTTTTGGATTGTTCAACAAATCCTAGACGACGAATGGATCCGCCAGGCAAACTTTAAATTGTTCGACGAACTTACAGTTTTCGTCGACTAACCTCAAACCCGACGGCGGTGGCCCGACAAATATTGCCCGACGAAGGATCGCCGGCTTTAAAGTTGACCGACGGAGTGTGTATTTGTGTCAGAGATTTTTAGTCGCTTCATTATGTCTCCCTCATGCATGTTTCCCAATATTCTGGTATATATATATATATATATATATATATATATATATATATATATATATATATATATATATATATGCATATGTCTTGGCTTGATAGCTCCTTTATCTCTTTCTCGTGCATTGATTGGACAAGGTTATAATCCAACTTGGCAAATTCAAGCAAATCCAAGTTCCTGGAATTGTCTCTTTGGTACATGTCAATCGAGTTCCGAGCTTCTATTCTTGGCACCCTCCAATGTAGTGGGGTTTCCAGTGATTGCTGTACTAACTGCTTCAATAAATCATCGTCGTTTTCGTCCTCCGGATTTGCCCTCAAATATTGTTTCAAATTTTTTATGCTGAAACTCTTGGCTTCTTCGAGAACATCATCTTCCCCAAGCATTCCAAGGTGTGAGGCTTCATACAAACTCAAAAGTCCCTCCACATCCTTGCTTAAATCATCTTTGAAGCTCCCATCTCTACTTCTAAACTTGTTAAACACATCTGTTTTGTCACCATAACCATAACAAAATTAGCTGAAAATGTCAAATGAATTATGACATTAGTTTCAACTTTACACCTCATAGAAAAATTTAACAAAAATGACCTTAACTTTAAAAAATTCATGAATCACGACTCTATCCACGTCGTATGAAAAGAACATATTCTTGATTGATCTACATAATGGTAGTTAAACTCTACCCGGACTGATGGAGATACCATGTTGTCTTTGTATCCGAAATTTCAAGGCCACCGTGAGATCAGTCGTGGCAGTGACACTACTTGAAGAAGAAAGACACGTTAGAGCTGATTTGATCTCTTTTTCGAAATAGTAAGCAACTTCCAATCGCTACATTGAGTCGATAAGCTTTAAAATCGAACATATGCTGGTATTGTCATGTTTACAACTAGTCGATGCATCCAGTAATGTGCTAGCAACATTTTCTTGTAGATCCTCCAATCGCATTCCATGCAATTCATACTACAAATAATGAAAATCCAGAAACAAAAAATGATTATTACTTATAATGTTTAACGTATATAATTTGATGAAGTTATACGCACGCACAGTATAGCGAGTGGTGAAGGAGTCGATGAGTTTGGAGCTCCAAATCGTCGGATGGTATTGAGCAAATCGCCGTTGAGCTGCAGGAGGTGGATTATTGATAATTTCTGATGATGAAGGTGATGAGTTTATTAATTATTGAGACAATGGAGGATAGTTATGTATATAGATGAGGATAGTTTGTATATAGATGAGGAAAGATTTATATAAACCAATTATCCCTTGATTTTTTGGGTTATTTTTCAAGTATGCGACTAAACTTTTCAGTGGTACGAAGTCAAATGTTAGAAAAATAATTTATAATAGATAATGCTATGAAGAAGTTCGATACATTAGTTCCAATTATTTCTTTGATTGGATCATTGGCTAAAGTTAAATTTTGTAACGGAGTAGGACATCCTATTGGTAAATCCTGGGCGGATACTTGTGGACTGGGATTTAATGCATAATATATACGTGCTATTTATATAGCATTTTCGTGAAACTTAGAGAGGAGGCAAACTTAATTAATTGGTCAATAGCACACCATTCAAGAACAAGAGATTTAATCCTATAAGGTTGAGCTATATTATACTGGATTTATCTATGTCAAGTAACACTTCGGAAAAACTAGCGCAGCAACCCGCTGTTATGGCCTCCCACATATATCTTATTTTAATTTGAGACGAATTAAACCATGACCTGTGAAGTAAACTGATACAAATTTGCCCTAACAGTTAAATTATCTGAAAGTGGATATGAAGTACAATTATATTAGAGATTTTTTTTAAGTCAACTGTACAAGAGAAGAATTAAATCACGACCTGTGAAGTAAACGTATACAAATTTGCCCTAACAGTTAAATTATCCAAAAATGGATATGAAGTACAACAATACTAGAGATTTTTTTAAGTCAACTGTACAAGAGATTTTTTTTTTGTTAGGTAACTGTACAAGAGATTTGGATCAGGTAGCAGCCTAGCATTAATTATTATACTCATCACCTTCAGAGGAGCCAGATTTGGAGATATAAGATCTATGTATAATATATCAACAACCAATTTCATTCCAAAGTAAGAAAGAATTGCATTATTGGCAATGGCGGGGGCCTCAGTATTTGGTGTTTTCATTTATTTCAGTCACGCAACCTTATCTTCAAGGTAGTTTTTAGATTATTGGCCACTGTAGTGTTTTCATTATTCGCAATGGCCGCGTACAGGGTTCATCATATCAATCAATATGTCAACTTGGAAAGGCAATTAACAAATTAAATTTTAAGAAATTATCACTAATGTCCGTCTCTCACATCAATCAGCACCGTCTGACCGACCCAGCCGTCGACGTCTCGCCGGAAAAGAAGGCTTGCCGCCGGCCGCCATTGCCGGAGTCTCACCGGAACCTCGCCGGAGAAGACGGCCGCACTGTCATACGCCGAAAAACAACATTTCCGGCCGACCTTGGATTTTTCCTAACTTCTTTAAATCTCAACCATTTTTCATGAATTTTACGTCTAAATCTATCTACTCGAAACCAGGAACTCAAAAATGACCTCAAAACACTAAACTCGTACATGTGCTGGCTGGAAAATCGATCAAAACTTTCAGTTTTTCACTTCCACGGTCCAGCGTCTCCCGCAGGTACCTCCTTTGATGGTTGGTACGTCCGTGATCGTGGGAAGAGGAGATTTCGATTAGTAACACTAGAATGGAAGACTTGGCTTTGAATCAAAGTTGCAATTTATGGGTTTTGGGTGTTTGGGTCGCACGGGTTCGGGGGGTGTCTAAGAGAGAGAGTGTGAAATGATGAGATCAGATCAAAGTGGGGTTAAAAATATCTACCCTGCCAAAATTTCCAAAATGCCCTTAACATCCTAGACCCTCATCTTTCACACACAAACTCCGTTTTCCGCGTGCCGTTTGTCTACGAACTCGTGAGTTCGAGACGTACGCAACGGTACCTGAAATACAGCCAAAAGTGTCTCAAAACAAAAATTAACTTTCACGCCCATTAACAACCAAGGGTAACTTCGTCTTTTTGCAAAATAATTTACAAAAATTCAGTAATTACATTTTCGGGTTGTTACAATTCACCCCCCTTAAAGAAATTTCATCCTCGAAATTTCTATATGTCACTGGAACAAATGTGGATGCTGCGCCCGCATCAGTGCCTCGGTTTCCCACATGGCCACCTCCACGTTATGATTCCTCCACAACACTTTAACCAGATGAATAGTCTTCATGCGCAGTACTTTTTCCTTCCAATCCAGAATTTGCACTAGTTGCTACTCAAAAGTCAAATCATCTCTCAGCTCAATTGGTTGCTTTTCCAACACATGAGACTCATCATATAGGTACTTCCGGAGCATGGATACATGGAAAACATTATGAACTCTTGACAGTTCCGGGGGTAAAGCAATTATCTACGCCACTGGTCCTATCCTCTCCACAATCTTATACGGCCCAATGTAGCGAGGACTCAGTTTTCCTTGCCTACCAAAACATACCACTCCTTTCCAGGGGGATAATTTCAAGAACACCCAGTCTCCGACCTCAAATTCAAGGTCTCTAGTCTGTTGGTCTGCATAGCTCTTCTGGCGATCCTGAGCTGCCTTCAGCCTTTCTCTGATGATTCTAATATTTTCCTCAGTCATATCCACTAACTCTAGTGTTAATAGTCTCCTTTCACCTACCTTATTCTAGCATATCGGTGTCCTGCACTGTCTCCCATACAGTGTCTCGAAAGGAGACATCCCAATACTCAGCTGATAGCTGTTGTTATATGCAAATTCCTTCATAGACAGGTGTGAATCCCAATTTCCTTTAAACTGCAATACACAAGCTCTCATCATATCCTCCAAAATCTGAATTGTCCTCTTAGACTGACCATCAGTCTGAGGATGAAAAGTTGTAATGAAATGCAATGTAGTGCCAAAGGCCTTCTGCAAACTCCGCCAAAACCTGGAAGTAAACCTAGGATCCTTGTTAGACATAATCGACTCTGGAGTTCCATGCAACCATATGATCTCATTCACAAACAATTTGGCATACTGGCCCATCCGGAAATCTTCCCGTACTGGAAAGAAATGTGTCGACTTCGTGAGTCTATCAACAATTACCTAGATTCCATCATGTCCTTTCTGCGTCCTTGGAAGTTTAAACTCAAAATCCATCGTAATGTGATCCCACTTCCATTCCAGAATAGGTAATGGTTGTAGTTCCCCGTATGGTTTCTACCTCTCTACTTTCACTTGCTGACATGTCATGCATCTACTCACAAACTCTGCTATATCTCTTTTCATCCCAGTCCACCAATAGGGTTCCCTTAGGTTATGATACATCTTGGTAACTCCTGGATGCATAGCATAAGCAGAACTATGAGCCTCCTCAAGAATTTCTCTTTTCAACTCTAGCTCATTTGGTACGCATAGCCCGCTATCCTTAACCAAGGCTCCATCATCCCTAATCACATAATTAAGCATGTTCCCCGCCTCCAACTCCATCCTAATAACCCACAAAGTAGGATCCTGAAGTTGAGCCTCAATAATCCGGTCAATCAAGACAGGCCTCACATGGAAACTAGCCAACAAAACCCCCTGGCTATCCATGTCCACTATAATTCCCGCTCTATGGAATTTGATGAGTCAAAAATATACTTGTATTTCCCATATATTTAATTAGTTATTATTATTATTTTGGGAGGAATTGATACTCGCATTTATTATATTGACAGGTTTATTCTAGAAGGAGTTCTTGGAGCAAAAGAAGGAAGTATATCAATGAAATCCCAATTCAAGTAGGAGAAGACATATACTTTCCTATTTATGTTCAAACTAGGAATTAGATTTTCTTATTTTTATTTTACTCCTTTTCAAAGTAGGATTAGGAATCTTTCCTTATAAATACCCAAGCTTGGCTTAGATTTAAGGAGACCAGATTTCAGATTACAATTCTTCATCTAAGAGAGCAGAATTCAGATTACAATTCTCCATCTAAGAGCACGGCAAAGCTGGGATTTTCGGCTACCCTTGTTCTACAAACTGTTTGTTCTCTTAACTTCAAGTTTAATGAAATTGTTTTTATTCATTATGAGCATGAGTAGCTAATTTTCTCACTAGGGTTAGACCTAAGCCTTAACATGATTATGTGATTTATCTTTTTCCTATGTTTTCGTATATGCATGCTTTGAATCTTTAATCACTGTTTAAAACTATCTTTATATCTTAATGCTTGATCACCCTTAGGATATTTAGACAAGTAATTTGATGCAATTTTATAGGAATGCCCACCTAAAAATTGGGATTAGCTTCTTGTGATTAAGGATTGTAATACATCTAGGTTAAATACCATAACTAAGAGATTGCATGGTTATAAAAGATTTTCATGAACTTAATGAATCTTGCATGTAGAATTAGATCTAAATGCCATAGACTAATCGCATGTTAGGTATACGTTTTCACTTGAATGCCCACGAGGAAAATATGCTTTCGAAAAATCTAACCTTCAAAGTTGCATGTATTGATTCATAGATTCTTTTCTAAGTCACATATGATTGTTAATGGTGAAGGTTGAACCCTAGTACTTGTTTACATTATTTACTTAATTTTTATTCCATTACCAAACTTCAAGCAATTTACTTTATTATTAATTAAGAGTAAATACTAAAATAAGAAATATCAATATCAGTCCCTGAGGAAATCGACCCTGCTTACAGTGCTATACTACAACAGCCCTGTACTCTTGCAGTTATTATTTGTGTGATTTTAACCCTTGTTTTACAGGTGGGAAAAATCCTATCAGAATTCCACCAGCAACGATAGGTAAACCGTATGCAAATGGACCAAGGAACCCATGGACTTCCTGCTCAAGGCATCCGCCACAGCATTGGCGTTTTTTGGGTGGTACTCTATGGTACAATCATAATCTTTTATCAGCTCAAGCCACCTTCTCTACCTCAAATTCAGATCCCTCTGGGTGAAGAAGTATTTTAAACTTTGATGGTCAGTAAAGATCCGACATGTCTCCCCATACAAATAATGTCTCTAGATCTTTAGTGCATGCACCACCGCAACTAACTCCAAATCATGTGTGGGGTAATTCAACTCATGGGGTTTAAGTTGCCTGGAAGCATAACCTATCACATTCCCATGTTGCATCAGCACGCAGCCTATACCCCGCAATGACGCATCATTGTACACCTCGAATCCCCCGTTACCACCTGTAAGGGTTAATACTGGGGCAGAAGTCAACCTCCTTTTAGCTCGTGAAAGCTCTGCTCACACCCAGTATCCCAGACAAACTTGACCCTTTTCCTAGTCAGTCGAGTTAACGGGGCAGCTATCGTAGAAAATCCGTCTACGAATCGTCGATAATATCCCGCTAAACCCATAAAACTTCTCACCTCTGTCACTGTCCTCGGTTGATCCCAGTTTGCCACTGCCTCAACTTTTTGGGGATCCATGCTGATTCGCTCAGCAAAAATCACATGACCTAAGAATCCCACCTCGGTCAACCAAAACCAGCATTTACTGAACTTGGCAAACAATTGCTTTTTCCTTAGCATATTCAGCACAAACCTCAAGTGTTTTTCATGTGCCTTAGCACTCCTCGAATACACCAAGATATCATCGATGAACACAATCACAAACCGATCCAAATACTTTCGGAACACCTTGTTCATCAAATTCATAAATGATGCCGGTGCATTGGTCAACCCGAAGGGCATCACCAGGAACTCATAGTGACCATAACGTGTCTTGAAAGCCGTTTTAGGAACATCCCCTTCCCTGATCCTTAACTGATGGTACTCGAATCGAAGGTCAATCTTTGAGAAATATTTTTCCCCTTTTAACTGGTCAAACAGATCATCAATCCTTGGCAAAAGATACTTATTTCGCATCGTAACCTTGTTTAGCTGCCAGTAGCCGATACATAACTTCATACCACCATCTTTCTTCCTTACGAATAACACCGGCGCACCCCAAGGTGATACTCTTGGTCGGATAAATTCCATATCCACCAAGTCATGCAATTGAGTCTTCAACTCTCTTAATTATGCCGATGCTATTCTGTACAGTGCTTGTGATATAGGTTGGGTACCCGAAAGAAGTTTTATGATGAACTCAGTCTCCCGATGAGCTGGCAATCCCGAAAAATCCTCTAGAAATACATTAGAAAACTCACTCACCGCAGGAATATCCTCTACTCTCACCGGAGTATCCTGAGAGTCAAACACGTGAGCCAAATAGCCCTCACAACCTTTTCTCAATAATTTCTCAGTAGACAAAGCCGATATTACTCCTGAGGGAAGTACCCTACGATCTCCCAGAAATATAAGTTTCGGCAAACTTGGACTCCAGAAAACCACCCTCTTGTCATAACAATCTATAGAGGCATGGTGCATGGTCAACCAATCCATCCCCATATCACATCAGAATCATAAATGTCTAAGGGGATTAAATTTACCTCCAACGCATGACCTTCAACTAACACTAGAAAATTTTGAATCATGAGATTCGCCACTAACATATCTTCGGTAGGAGTACTAATACCCATGTCCCAACCAATCGGAGACAATTCAATATCGGCAAACAGTGTAAAACCCTGAGAAATAAAAGAATGTGTCACCCCAGGATCTATCAAAACACGAGCATCACGGTTAAAAATAGATAACGTACCAGTGACCACCTTTGGTGCCGCTCGGGCCTCCTGTTGCGTCATCGCAAAAACTCGGGCCGGTGTACTTGAAGATCTACCACGACCCCCATGTTTGCCTCTGGCACTATTGGCCCCACTAGCCCTGCTGGCCCCACTAGATTGGGTCTAGCTCCCTACTGCAGTACTTGACGTCTGCCATCCCTTCTGACTCGATTCAATAGCATCACGACCCAAGGAACTACTGCTCGGACGATGATGTGGACAGTCTCTCTTGAAATAACTAGTCTCCCCATAGAAGAAACATCCAGTGTCACAAGATCTGCCACTCTGTCTTCCAGTTAACTGTACTGAAGCACTGCTAGACTGAGCGGATGACTACTGTCCCTGACCAGGTCCGCCATTGCCTGACCCGGATCTCGCACTCCCAGAAGATCCAGAACTGTAACCGCCTTTCTTGGATGGTCCTTAACTAGAGGCTCCGAAATTCCAGTGATCTCGACGTCGCTTGGACCCACTAAACTGCTGCTGAACTGGCAAACTCAACTCCACCCTAGCAGCAGCGTTAGACAAGTCCCTCAAGGAGGTATGAGCCACATCCGTTACTGCTGACCGAATCTCACCCCTCAGCCCATATTCAAATCTGCGGCACTTATCCCTCTCGGTTGCCACCAGAACCGATACAAAGCATGCCAACTCAAGAAATATCCGCTCATATTGGACCACAGTCATCTCTCCCAGCTGTAGCTGCAAGAACTCGGCCTCCCTAGAATCCCAATAAGAGCGAGGGTAAAATTGCTCAAGGAAACGCTCCCGGAAAGTCTCCGAAGTAAGTGCATGGACATCCCAACCTGACAGCTCCAATGCGTGCCACCAATGGTAAGCATGACCACCTAGCAGGAATGTGGCTAACCGCACCCTGTCCTCCGGAGGACACCTCATAATAGTGAACACTCGTTCCAAACGAGTAATCCATTCCTCTGCATCATCTGGGCTAGACTCGCCCGTAAATATTGTTGCCCCCAATATTTGGGCTCTCTCGATGTCTGAAACTTCAGTAGCAGCTCTGCCCTAAAGTACCAAAGTAAAAGCTCGACCCAATTGCTCCAAGGTCTGCCTCAAATCAAGCTCTACTGTGGGTTCATGTGTGTCCCCACCATTTCCAGACCGCTGATGGGGCTCGCGTCTCGGAGGCATTACGCTGAAAAGAACCGTAAATCATCAATACCATAATCAGTTGTACACTAGGTGTACGGTCTACAGGAATTTAAACCTAGTGCTCTGATACCAAATGTAAGGACCCTTACCAAATTTCCCCTCGAAACCCGAGAAGAACCCTACTCCCATATGACAAACTAAGGAAAATTCCCAAAATAACCTTAAAGTCCTTACAAATTTAATTATGAGAACTCTGCCAAAAGTTCGGCAGAGTCTCCTCATAGGCACTAGTTATCCATCTTCCACCTGTCAAACAAGGGATCAAATAGCACTCCAAATTCTAACAGGCAACAACCATCCAACGATGAAATCGAAAGTTTACAGTAAGTCCAAAAATATTATCAGAGCATCTAGATAGGATAATTAATTACAAAATTAAATATCCTACTCGAAGTTTAGGTAAAATGCGCAACCGAAAATCTAATGCCTCCGCCTCTGAAAGTACCCACTGATCAGTCGTTATTTATGCATCATTTTGATGTCTTTATATGCCTCTCTTACATGTCTTTTGAATGATTTCGTGCCATCAATAGTAGAAAATGATCAATCGTGTGAGACTTGTGCAGAGTTAGAAAGATAGGTAAAATCTGGAAAGAACGCACAAAGAATGACTCAAATCGGAGTCCAGATGAAGGAGATATCCTCATTTCAATATCAGATCCTGAACGGAGTCCTGAGTGCGCCAGTGCGCCAGTGCGCCTATTTTGGGCCACTGGCCAAGTACCTCATATCAGGCCCTCCGGGTCCCGAACTTGTGTTTCATGACATCAGGGTCAGGTCCTAGAAGTGCCAAGGTCGCGCCAAGGCAGGTCGAGGACATGTCCCAAGAACTCCCATCCGAGCCCAGATGTGCGCCTAAGCCCGGGGTCCCTGTTCCGTCAGCGGTGGATCAGAGGTTCTCCCTCTGCGCTAAGCCTGACAACATTTGCGCCAAGCTTGAACGACGATGCGCTTCTATTATACTCCTAACGTACTTCAAAAGCGCGGTCCCAGATCCTGATTACGAAGACAGTCAAAAATCCAAGTTTGGCCAGCTTGCGTTCCCACTTGCCAGCCTGCATTCACACTCCCGGCCGTGCTCTGATTGGTTCGAATAGATTTTAAAGACTTGGTAATTAATTAAAAGTAAAATAACTTTCCCTATTCCTATAGGACATGGTTTTACCAATCTGTATAGAACAAGGTTATACCAATCCTTATAGAACAAGGTTATATTAATCCTTATAGAACAAGGTTATACTAATCCTTATAGAACAAGGTTTTCCCTTGTCTATAAAAAAGAGAATCAGATAGAGGGATAATGAGCTAGAGGCATTTTTGTTTTCTGGAAAAACAGAGACCTGAGCTACAGAGTTCCGTTTTGGTTTTCTAGAGAATTAGGGACCATATTTTCGGAGAGAATCTTTCACATAGATTATTGGACGTGGAGCTTGGAGAAGAAGGCCCTGCCGTGTCTTCTGCTGCATCTGTTCTTAACAATCTCCTATGTACCCTTATTTTCATTATTACAATTTACTTATGGATTCAATTATACTTGTGTTTATTTCAGTTATGTGTGAGTAGTCATTAGGATTAGGGCTGCTTGAAGCCCTAGCCATGTTAGCTTATTGATTGGATTTCTGGCTCTTGATTATGATTGCTATGCATGCTGAATAAGTTGGATTACTATGCTTAATGAACTTAATTTATGCCTATAAGATTAGCTACCTTGTTTGCATATAATTATAGCTGTAATTGCTTGAGTGACCGTCATATCATCTTGTGATTTGGAGCATCGAAAGTATTCGTACTTGTAATCTTAACTCATGACGACCTAGGATTGCATGCCACTTTGCTAGGCTAATGTGGTGTCATTAAATTCTCTTTAAACTTCATGCATCATCTTAAAAGGTAGGTGATAGACGTTCTAGGCATATGCCCTGTTTAGAACATGCTAAGTAAGAGGGAATAAGATGTGTCTAGTGAACCAACGACAGGTCCTAGGCACGGGCACCTAATTCAGAAAATACATAGTAATTAGGTCAAGGAAATTTGGTTAAGAGCTATATTTGGTTAGAGTGGATAGTAAGCCTTAATTCGCCTTAGTTAACAACTTTTCATTCTTGCATTGTTATTTTCTGCACTTTGATTTACTTGTCTATAAATTTCAGTTATCACATCATAAACACACCCCCCCCCCCCTGTGTGTGTGTGTGTGTTTTTTTATTTAAG
Source organism: Oemleria cerasiformis (assembly GCA_037349345.1). NCBI lineage: Eukaryota > Viridiplantae > Streptophyta > Magnoliopsida > Rosales > Rosaceae > Oemleria > Oemleria cerasiformis. Next base: position 1,307,611 of record JAZGTL010000003.1, read on the forward strand.
TTAACAAATCTGAACTAAATTGGTCATAACGTTGATACAAGTTCTCGAGGGATCGACTCTTGCTGTGCTACTATACTATACTTATCGATTTGTGCACTTGCAAGGATTTTATAACTGTTAGAATTGAATTGCATATTTCTTGCTCTTTAAATCTACCAACACCCACGTCAACTCAATAGCTTGGAGGGGATTTAAAGCACGAAAATTCTGAGTGGACAAAAATAATCATTTAGAAATCGTTTTCCGAGGAAATCTTACATTTTCCCCCTCCACGAGTAAAACCATGCATGCATAACATAAGCATTTCCTTTTATGTAAATATGATATAAAGATATCTGAAAACCACCGGAATTTCATCTTACTTTAAAAATACTTGGTTGGACCCATAAAATCGGTATAATGAAAAACACATCATGGTCCACAATTTGGTTTGAAAATCCTCCTCTGTAACGACCCGAACCTGAAATTAAATTAATTTGAGAATTTGGATGATTTTACCCTCGGTTGTGCACGGGTTCGGAAGTCACTTTTTGACTAGCAGTGCTTTTGGGAATTTTTCTTGGGTCGATGCGTAGGCCTCGATCTCACAAGTTCGTAGACAGGTGGCACCTGAAAAATGGAGACCCGGTGAGATAGTTACGGGTATGGATTGTTAAGGGCATTTTGGTAATTTTTGACTTGGGGTAGATATTGTAACCCCAAACCATTAATTCATCATAGAATTCACTCCTTTCTCTCCTGGGTTCGAGTAGATAGATTTAGACATAAAATTCATAAAAACGGTTAAGTTTTGAGGAAGTTAGAAAAACTTCAAGCTCAGCTAGAAATGGCGATTTTCAGCGACGGCGGCGAGACGGCGGTTCAGTCATCTTCTCCAGTGAGTCGTCGGAGACTGATCGGTAAAGTCAAACCGAGTTGGACTGAGTGGATTGATCGGGTCGAGTTGGATTGGTCGGGTCGAGTTGGACCAGTCGAGTTGAGTTGGACCGAGCCAAGTCGAACTGGATCGGGATAGGCTGGGTTGGATCGGGTCAGTGCGTGGGTTACTGTAGAATGCGCGTAAGGTGAGTGACGGTGCGTGATGGCGCATGGCCGTGCGTGGCGCGTGGCGCGTGGGCCGACCTTCTGCCTGCGCGTGGTGCTGATTTCGGGGTCATGGCAACGCGTGCCCAAGGTTTTGAGACGTTCCGGACCTGATTTTGATGGTTTCGAGACCATAAGAGTTCGGTCAGAGCCCCGGTTGGGCAATCCCACCGGTAATGGTTGACCATGGAGCGAGTTTTGAGCTCGGGAGGTCAAGGTAGTTTGGTTAATAATGTGTCAAGAGTTCCTTGGGGCTAGGGCATCCATGATTGGGTATTTTGTTAGCTCTGTGAGCAGACTAGAGTGTCGGGATTGCATGGGTATGCATACTTCTAGGTATTGGGTTATACTTTGGGATTTTTCGATGATTGGCGAGGAGGGTGTTTTTCTCTGCTACATTGTTGAGGGTTCTCAGATTGGCGTTAGAGGGTATGTCTCCGCCAGATCGTCGAGGGGTTCTCCAATGTAGGCATTCGAGAGATTTTTCTCCGCCATATCGTTGAGATCTAAGATAGCTCTAGAGGAGCAGGGATATCGAGTTATCACTCGAGGTGCACAGGAGGAGTAGGGATATCGAGTTACCACTCGGGGCTCAGGACGAGCCGGGATATCGAGTTTGACTCGGGGCCAATCAGTGAGACTCAATTTAATAAAATCTGGTTCCTTCGTCATCCAGGTCAGTGGGTTGGTGTGGGCGGTGACCCACAATGACGAGTTATTGATGGTTCACAAGTGGCTGACTAGTCAGTTATCTTGTGTTATTCCAGTAGAGGTATCAGCTGTGTCTAACCTACTGACATTTGGTGTCAAAGGGTATTACTGTTTGGACCACCACTATTCCGAGGTCTTGGCTTTGACCTATATGCTATCCTGCGTCTGACAGGTAGGTGTGATCAGTAATTACAGAGGTTCTGTCGGGAACCCTATAAGGTTCACTAAATATATTTAAGACTAAAGGGTATTCTTGGTATTTAATTTGGAGGAAAAGAGCTATCAGCCGGATAAGGGCTTTTTGCAGATTTCGAAGGGAAATTCGGGATTGGCCCGGACAATTGGTGTCAGAGCTCTAGGTTAACTTCCTGCAGACCGCACACTTATGGGAAAATTATTTAAGGATTCCTGTTAACGAGATGCCTCCGAGACGTTTACCTCTTTCGCGACCTTGAATTGAGGGAGGCGGAGGTCATGTGATGCGCGTGCGAGGTAGGCGTCGCTGTTACTGGTGAGTGGGCCCTAGTTTTGTAGATGACAATGCATGCATACACGTATATTTAAATGAAACTCTTTTATATATTTTACAAATCTTACTGGACACATGTTTTCAACATTTAAGTGAAAATGTGTTTTGGGAAATGGCCTGGTTTTTGGACTCGGATTTGATATCGTTTTGACGTGCAAATTATTGAGTCCATGATTTTGGGTTGGACTCGTATTTGTGATTTTACTGGGTTTTGGCCATAAATGACTTTTCATAGAATTTGGCATAGGACAAGAAACAAAGATTTCAAAACACGGATTTGGTTTTCACTGGTTTTCTGTCCTGATGGTTATACTTGCTCTAACTGGTGTTGAAAGGTTTTGCTCCGCTGGATGTTGAGGGTTCTACAACCCTGTTGTTGAGGGGTTTTGCTCCGCCGGGTCGCAAGGCTGTCTACGCATAGTACAGGTTATAGCAGATCTCATGGGATACCCTGGTGTGTGGTGGATATGTCGGGAACACTGGATTTGATATATTATGTTTGTCCAGGTTGATTTACAGGATTTGAACTCCTTTGAGGAGGGTTTTCATAGCAGGGTTATGGACCAAGAAATGTTTTCATTGTTTGGATTTTGTGGGTCCCACCGAATGTTTTTACAAAAATGGATTTGTTTTTCCGGTAAGCTTTTGGCTTATCTTTGTGAACTAGTTTGAAAAGAAATGTTGTGTATGCACACATTTTTTTATACATGATGGAGGGTCTTCTCCAACACATATTCATTAAGGTTTTCTCCGATTAGCGTAGAAGGGTAGTTCTTTGCCAGATCGTTGACTAGTTTTCCGATGCGGGCGTTGTAAGATAGTGCTCTGCTAGATCGTTGAGGCTGACTGTACATAGTGCACGGACCCCTATCTAACACCAGACTTCGAGGTATGTTCGGTCATGTTACGTCATGAAGTCATGTTGGGAGTAGGAACCACAGTGGACTTCTCAGGCTCAGAGAAGTGTTTCGAGGTATGTTCCATTTTGAATGGATACTGGTGCCTCCAGGATGTCTCCTGGATGTAGTTCTCACCTACGGTTTGTTGTCGAGATTGGAATGAAGAAATGTGTAGAGTGCACGGGTTCTCTTGGGATTCGCATCTGGGGCCAAGTTCATGTCGGTGGTGACGTGAGAGAAATTGAAACAGGAGGTTGGATCTTGATTTGAGTTAGGGAAATTTCGGGGATGAAATTTTTATAAGGGGGGAAATTTGAAAACGATCCGGACCAGATATTAAATTAATTTGAGAATTTGGACGATTTTACCCTCGGTTGTGGACGGGTTCATAAGTCACTTTTTGACTACCAGTGCTTTTGGGAATTTTTCTTGGGTCGATGCGTAGGTCTCGATCTCACGAGTTCGTAGACAGGTGGCACGCGAAAAATGGTGACCCGGTGAGATAGTTACGTGTCTGGATTGTTAAGGGCATTTTGGTAATTTTTGACTTAGGGTAGATATTTTAACCCCAAACCATTAATTCATCATAGCATTCACTCATTTCTCTCGAGGACCACCCCCCCCCCCCCCCCCCCCCCCCCCCCCCCCCCCCCCGATCGGTGTGACCCAAAAAACACCAAGAAAACCCAAGAAACCCAAATTCATTGACTTTGATTCAAGGCTATGTCTCCCATTTTGGTGGAACTAAACGGGATCTCCTCTTTCCCACGAGCAAAATTGTACAAACCATTAGAGGAGGGGACCACGGGAGCCGTCGGATCGAGACAATGAAGAATAAGACCTTCCGATAGACTTTTCAGTTAAAATAGGTACGGGTTTAATGTTTTGAGGTCATATTTGGATTCCTAGGTTCGAGTAGATAGATTTATACATAAAATTCATGAAAAAAGGTTGAGTTTTGAGGAAGTTAGAAAAACTTCAAGCTCGATCGGAAATGGCGATTTTCGGAGACGGCGATGGCGGCTAGACGGCGAGACGGCAGTCTGGTCATCTTCTCCGGTGACCGGTCGATCGAGTCAGATCGGGTTGGATCGAGTGGATCGGTCGGGTCGAGTTGGATCGGTAGGGTTGAGTTAAACCGAGCTGAGTCAGACCTGATCGGGTCAAGTCGGGTTGGATAGGGTCATCGCGTGGATTACTATAGACGGAGCATGACGGTGCGTGGGATGACTTTCTGCCGACGCGCGGCGGCGCGTGAAGCCGATTCAAGGGTCACAGCGACGCGTGGCTAAGGTTTTGGGACGTTCCGAATCTAATTTTGATGGTTTTGAGGCCATAGGAGTTCGTTTAGAGCCCCAGTTGGGTTATCCCAGCAGTAATGGTTGACCAAGGATCGGGTTTTGAGCTCAAGAGGTCAAGGTAGTTTGGTTAATAATGTGTCAAGAGTTCCATGGGGCTAGGGCGTCCATGATTGGGTATTTTGTTCGCGCTGTGAGCGGACTAAAGTGCTAGGATTGCTTGGGTATGCATACTTCTAGGCATTGGGTTATACTATGGGATTTTCCGATGATTGGCGTGTATGGTGTTTTTCTCCGCTACATTATTGAGGGTTCTCAAATTAGAGTTAGAGGGTATGTCTCCGCCAGATCGTCAAGGGGTTCTCCAATTTAGGCGTTTGAGGGATCTTTCTCCGCCATATCGTTGAGATCTAAGATAGCTCTGGAGGAGCAAGGATATCGAGTTATCACTCGAGGTGCTCTGGAGGAGCAGGGATATCGAGTTACCACTCGGGGGCTCAGGACGAGCCGGGATATAGAGTTTGACTCGGGGCCAATCAGTGAGACTCAATTTAATAAAATCTGGTTCCTTCGTCATCCAGGTCAGTGGGTTGGTGTGGGCGGTGACCTAGATGGACGAGTTATTGATGGTTCACAAGTGGCTGACTAGTCATTTCTCTTGTGTTATTCCAGTAGAGGTATCAGCAGTGTCTGACCTACTAACATTTCGTGTCAGGGGGTATTACTGTTTGGACCACCACTATTTCGAGCTCTTTGCTTTGACCTGTATGCTATCATGTGTCTGACAGGTAGGTGTGATCAGTAAGTACAGAGGTTCTGTCGAGAACCCTGTAAGGTTCACTAAATATATTTAAGACTAAAGGGTATTCTTGGTATTTAATTTTGAGGAAAAGAGCTGTCAGACGGAATAAGGGTTTTTCGCGGATTTCGAAGGGAAATTCGGGATAGGTCCTGACAATTCGTATCAGAGATCTATGTTAACTTCCTGCAGACCACACACTTGTGTGTAAATTATTTAAGGATTCTTGTTAACGAGATGCCTCCGAGACGTTTACCTCTTTAGCGACCTTGAACTAAGGAAGACGGAGGTCATGTGATGCACGGGCGAGGTAGGCGTCGCTATTACTGGCGAGTGGACCCAAGTTTTGTAGATGACAATGCATGCATACACGTATATTTGAATGAAACTCTTTTATGTATTTTACAAATCTTACTGGACACAGGTTTTCAACATTTCAGTGAAAATGTGTTTTGGGAAATGGCCTGGTTTTTGGACTCGGCTTTGATATCGTTTTGACGTGCAAATTATTGAGTCCATGATTTTCGGTTGGACCCGTATTTGTGATTTTATTGGGTTTTGGCCATAAATGACTTTTCAAAAAATTTGGCTTAGGCCAAGATACAAAGATTTCAAAACTCGGATTTGGTTTTCACTGATTTTCTGTCCTGATGGTTATAGTTTCTTTGACTGGTGTTGAGGGTTTTGCTCCGTTAGTTGTTGAGGGTTCTCCAACCCTGGTGTTAAGGGGTTTTGCTCCGCCGGGTCGCGAGGCTGTCTACGGGTAGCACAGGTTTCTGCACCATTCTAGGTATATCGGGTATGCATGGTCATGATTTTTCTTCGTCACTGGTGTTGAGGGGTTTTTCTCCGCCGGGTCGCGAGGTTGTCTACGCGTAGTACATGTTATAGTACATCTCAAAGGAAACCCTGGTGTATGGTGGATATGTCGGGAATAGTGGATTTGATATATTATGTGTGTCCAGGTTGATTTACAGGATTTGAACTCCTTTGAGGAGGATTTTCAAAGCGGGGTTGTGGACCACGGAATGTTTTCATTGTTTGAATTTCGTGGGTCCCATCGAATGTTTTTACAAAGATGGATTTGTTTTTCCGGTAAGCTTTTGGCTTATCTTTGTGAACTCGTTTGAAAAGAAATGTTGTGTATGCACGCGTTGTTTTATACATGATGGAGGGTCTTCTCCAGCACATATTCATCAAGGTTTTCTCCGATTAGCGTAGGAGGGTAATTCTTCGCCAGATCGTTGACTGGTTTTCTGATGCGGGCATTGTAAGATAGTGCTCTGCTAGATCGTTGAGGCTGACTGTACATAGTGTACATACCTCTATCTGACACCTGGCTTCGACGTATGTTCGGTCATGTGACGTCATGAAGTCATGTTGGGAGTAGGAACCACAGTGGACTTCTTAGGCTCAGAGACGTGTTTCGAGGTATGTTCCGTTTTGAATGGATACTGGTGCCTCTACGATGTCTCCTGGATGTAGTTCTCACCTACGGTTTGTTGTCGAGATAGGAATGAAGAAATTTGCAGAGTGCACGGGTTCTCTTGGGATTCGCGCTTGGGGCCACGTTCGTGTCGGTGGTGACGTGAGAGAAATTGAAACCGGAGGTTGGTTCTTGATTTGAGTTAGGGAAATTTCAGGGACAAAATTTCTATATGAGGGGAAATTCGGAACGACCCGGACCAGAAATTAAATTAATTTGAGAATTTGGACTATTTTATCGTCGGTTGTGGATGGGTTTAGAAGTCACTTTTTGACTGGCAGTGCTTTTGGGAATTTTTCTTGGGTCGATGCGTAGGTCTCGATCTCACAAGTTCGTAGACAGGTGGAACGCAAAAAATGGCGACCCGGTGAGATAGTTACTGGTCTATATTATTAAGGGTATTTTGGTAATTTTTTACTTGGTGCAGATATTTTAACCCCAAACCATTAATTCATCATAGCATTCACTCATTACTATCGAGGACACACACATCCACACCATCCCCCCCCCCCCCCCCCCCCCCAACCGGTGTGACCCAAAAAACACCAAGAAGAATCAAACCTTCTTATCGATGTTTTGGCTAAAATAGGTACGGGTTTAATGTTTTGAGATCATATTTGGATTCCTGGGTTCGAGTAGATAGAATTAGACATAAAATTCATGAAAAACGGTTGAGTTTTGAGTAAGTTAGAAAAACTTCAAGCTCGGACGGAAATGGCGATTTTCGGCGACAGCGACGGTGGTGAGACGGCGCTTCGGTCATCTTCTCCGGTGAGTCACTGGCGACCGGTCGATTAAGTTAGATCGGGTGGACCGGTCGAGTCGAGTTGGACAAGTGGGGTCGAGTTGGACCGGTCGAGTTTAGTTGGATCGAGTCGGGTTAGACTGGATCGGGTCAGCACGTGGATTACTGTAGACGGCGCGTGATGGCGCGTGATGATGCATGACAACGTGTGGGCCGACCTTCTGCTAGCGCGTGGAGCCGATTCCGGGGTCACGGTGACGCGTGGCTAAGGTTTTGGGACGTTCCAGATCTAATTTTGATGGTTTCGAGGCCATAGGAGTTTGTTTAGAGCCCCGGTTGGGCAATACCAGCGGTAATGGTTGACCATGGAGCAGGTTTTGAGCTCGGGATGTCAAAGTAGTTTGGTTAATAATGTGTCAAGAGTTCTTTGGGTTAGGGCGTCCATGATTGGGTATTTTTTTCGCACTGTGAGTGGACTAGAGTGCCGGGATTTCATGGGTATGCATACTTCTAGGTATTGGGTTATACTATGGGATTTTTCGATGATTGGCGTGGAGGGTGTTTTCGTCTGCTACATTGTTGAGGGTTCTCATATTGGCGTTAGAGGGTATGTCTCCTCAAGATCGTCGAGGGGTTCTGCAATGCAGGCGTTCGAGGGATCTTTCTCCGTCATATCATTGAGATCTAAAATAGCTCTGGAGGAGCAGGGATATCGAGTTATAACTCGAGGTGCTCTGGAGTAGCAGGGATATCGAGTTATAACTCGAGGTGCTCTGGAGTAGCAGGGATATCGAGTTACCACTCGGGGGCTCAGAACGAGCCGAGATATCGAGTTTGACTCAGGACGAGTTAGTGAGACTCAATTTATTAAAATCTGGTTCCTTCATCATCCAAGTCAGTGGGTTGGTGTGGGCGGTGACCTAAAGTGACGAGTTATTGATGGTTCACATGTGGCTAACTAGTCAGTTCTCTTGTGTTATTCCAGTAGAGGTATCAGCAGTGTCTGACCTACTAACATTTGGTATAAGAGGGAATTACTGTTTGGACCACCCCTATTCCGAGGTCTTGGCTTTGACCTATATGCTATCCTGCATCTGACTTGTAGGTGTGATCAGTAAGTACAGAGGTTCTGTCGAGAACCTTGTAAGGTTCACTAAATATATTTAAGACTAAAGGGTATTCTTGGTATTTAATTTTGAGGAAAAGAACTGTCAGACAGGATAAGGGCTTGTCGTGAATATCGAGGGGAAATTCGGGACGGGTCCTAATATCCTCAAATGGTTTAAAATCATGTAAATTGACCTGGACACAAAATACATCAACACATATCCCACTGTTCCCGACATACCCTCCACACACCCGATATACCTTGAGTTGTGTAGAAACATGTGCTACGCGTAGACAGCCTCAACGACCCGACTGAGAAAACCCTCGACACCATCGTTGGAGAACCCTTAACGAACCAGCAGAGCAAAACCCCTCAACGCCAGTCGGAGAAACCTTGACCATCAGGGACAGAAATCCAGTGAAAACCAAATCCGTGTTTTGAAATCTTTGTTTCTTGGCCTAATCCAAAGTCATTGAAAAATCATTTATGGCCAAAACCAGTAAATCCAAAATACGGGTCTAACCCAAATTCACGGACTTAATAATTATCATGTCAAGACAACATAAAAATAGAGTCCAAAAACAAGGCCATTTCCTCAAAACACATTTTCACTTAAATATGGAAAACCTGTGTCCAGTAATAATTTCTAAATTCCGAAAATTGTCACAACAATACATAACAGTATTTAATTCAAATATACCTTTATGCATGCATTACAGTTTATAAAACCAAAGTCCAATCACCACACATTCAAGCAAGCTCAATCCCGAGTCGTACGCTCCTCCGAATTTCCTTGAGTAGTATCGCCTGTCAATATTAACAATCGAGTTTACCGGCTAATAATAAAAACCCTACATTTAAACTCCCTAAACCCCGGGAGGTCCGCTTGCGTCACCCTAAAAATGCAACAACTTCGGACGCCCAAAACTACCCTAAAACGACATCCGATTAGGCCGAAACCTACGCTAAAAGATCCGGAATGTCGGAAACCAGCTGAAACGCATCATCATGACCCCAAAGGGGGTCCCACGCACCGCCACGCGCCGGTGGAAGGCATGACCATGCGCCACGCGTTGGCCACGCGCCCCTACGCGCCGTCACGTGCATGGTACTGTTCACGGTGGAATATTCAGTCGCTCTGATGGAATATTCCATCAAACCACACAGAATATTCCGTCTAGACTAACGGCGTTAGGGTTTCGTCCAACTCCGTTAACTTTTGACGAAATATGCCAACGCCGTCAGCATATTCTGTCAAACCCTGACGGCGTTAGTTGACCGTTAAGTCAACTGACTGCTGACTGTGTGGCCATGTGGCATCAACATGGCAGCCATGTGGCATCAACGTGGTAGCCATGTGGCATGCCACATCAGCACCGTATGACCGACCCAGTCACTGACGTCTCGCCGAAAAAGACGGTCGCGCCGCCGCCCGTCGCCGTCCTTCGTCACCGGATTCTCGTCGGAATCTCATCGGAACCTCACTAGGGAAAACGGCCGCACCGCCATATGCCTCCGTCCTTCGTCACCCGAAACCCCCATTTCTAGTCGACCTTGGATTTTTCCTAACTTCTTCAAATCTCACCATTTTTCACAAATTTTATGTCTAAATCAATCTACTTGAACCTAGAAACTAAAAAAATGACCTCAAAACACTAAACCCGAACCTGTGCTGGCCGGAAAATCGATTGAAACTTTCAATTTTTCTTTTCCTAGGTCCGGAATCTCCCACGTGTGCCTCCTCCGATGGTTAGTACGTCCGTGATCGTGGGAAGGAGGAGATTTCGATTAGTAACACTAGAATGGAAGACTTGGCCTTGAATCAAAGTTGGAATTTATGGGTTTTGGGTGTTTGGGTCGCACGGGTTTGGGGGGTGTCTAAGAGAGAGAGTGTGAATCGATGAAGATCATATCAAAGTGGGGTGAAAAATATCTACCCATGCCAAAATTACCAAAAGGCCCCTGACATCCTAGACCCGCATCTATCGTACACGAACTCCATTTTATGCGTACCACCTATCTACGAACTCGTGAGTTCGAGACCTACGTAACGGTACCCGAAACACAGCCAAAAGTGCCTTGAAACAAAAATTGACTATCACGCCCCTTTACAACTAAGGGTAAATTCGTCTTTTTGCAAAATAATTTACGAACATTCAGTAATTACATTTATGGGTTGTTACAAAGCTGAATTAGGCGCAGTTTCAGGGACTACTTGCAGTGAGGTGCTTGGTCGCTTGCTAGGCAGGTTCTGCGGCTGTGGTTGTGGCATGTTTAGTGGCACTCTTTGGACTGTGGTCCTCGGCAGAGCTGATTGAGGGGCATAGTCAGGTCCTTCTTGCGACAGGGATCTCGGTGGAGCCTGGAACATGGTTGGTTGCGCAGGGCTAGTCCAGGTTTGTGGCATTCCATAAGGCATGGCCTTCTGTGGGTGTGTCATGGAGTTGGTCACGACAGGATGATGCTTTGATGATGTCTTGGGGAAGTCATCCGCCTTAGTGTCAAGTCTTTCGTTATTTCCTTCAAGGGCAGCGTATGTAGGACCTTGAAGTTGTGTTCCACTCTGCATAGTGATGGCATTGGATGTAGGATTGTGAAATCGCTTAGGATTTACCATGACTTGACTTGGTAGCTTTCCCTGCTCCCGCTGATTTAGTCGATTTAGAATTTATCCCATTTGACGATCCAAGTTTGCAATTGCATTATCCGTCTTTGCCATATGACTCCGGCTTTCTTGAATAAATGCATTGGTGTTTTGCATGAATTGGATGTTCTGTTGAGCCTTAGCATTGAGGGCATCCTCCAAAGACTTGCTTCCGCCACTCTGATTTGAGAAAGGGCCGTGAGGGTTCACTTTAGGGGCTGTGGCTTGCTGCTGAAATCCAGGGGGCGGCAAAGGATTGGCGGCAGTTTGATTGTTGCTCCAACGAAAGTTTGGATGATTTTTCCACCCTGGATTGTAAGTTTTTGAATATGGGTCATTCCGGGGTAGTGAATTATTATTGAAACCTCCAGCAAAATTGGCGTTTTCCACCATTCGGCAGTCTTGGGACGTGTGGCCCTAGATAGAGCACACGTCACACACTTGAACTCCTCGAGCCTTCTCATTGCAGAGCTTCTTCACCATTGCCATTAGTTGAGCAATGGCGTCATCCTTGTCATTTGTGTACCCCTTGCTTGTAGCCTTAGAGGAATGACCTATGTAGCTAAATTGCATCTCCCTTTGTGCTATGTTCTCAAAGGCCGTCCTTGCCTCTGCGGATGTGCCATCTAGAATTCCTTGGGATTGAGAGTTTACCATGGTGCGGTCAATGTTTTTCAATCCTACGTAAAAGTACAACATCAAGTGATGCTCGTCGATGTTATGGTGAGGGCACGCCCTTAACATTTGATTGAAGGGCTCCCAAAATTCATAGAATGACTCATCAACTTCTTACCGTGGGTCCATGATTTTTGCCTTCAACTCATTTGTCTTGGCAATGGGGTAATATTGTGTTAGAAAGTTTGAAGACAAGTCCCTCCACGAGTGGATTGAAGCTGGCGCCAAAGAGTGAAACCATGCCTTAGCACGATCCTTAAGGCTAAAGTGAAACAGCCTTAGTCGAATTTCAGCTTCTGTCATGCCGTTGATGCGCGAAGTTGAGCAGACTTCAATGAATTAATTAATGTGTAAGTGTGGGTCTTCTCCCGAAAGTCGATGGAATGTTGGTAGCATGTGAATGGTTCCATACTTCAACTCAAAATTGGCCACCGTGGACTCTGGAAAGACAATGGGAAATTGATCCTCCAAAACATAGGGAATCGCAAAATCCTTGAGGAGCAGTGGGGCTGGGTTTGGCACAAGGACCCGATCTCTTCCCTGCTCATCCTGTGCATCAGCCATCCTGCTTGGGCTAGGTGGTGGTGAGCTGTGAACAGAAGATCCTCTAGATGATGGTGGGGTGCTTGATCCGTGCAGAGATCCTTGGACAGATCCTCTTGATGACATAAACAAAGTACCTAAAAGAGTAAAGAAAAAGTTAATAAATCAAAACTAAATGGACACCGTTGAGGGACAAGTCCCGAACAACGGCGTCAAAAACTTAATAGTTAAAATAACGATCACAATAAATATGAACTCTATTTTCGTAGTTATCTTTGCAAGTGCACAAAATTTCATATGTCAATATAGTAGCAAGCAAAGGTCAATCCTTCGAGGACTTGTTCAACGATGATGTTCCAATTAAGTTAAGATTTTATTAACTTAAAAAAAAGACACAAAATACTAGAAGAAAATAAAGAACACGCCTAGACCTAGACTCACACTACTTTAGATATGCAAAAGACACTAACACATTTATGCTTTTAGAATTGAAAATTAAAGACAAGTAAATTAAAGTGCAGGAAATAACAATGAAACAATGATAGATTGATTGTTTGTTAACAAAAGCGAATTAAGGCTTACTATCCACTCTAACCAATTATAGTCATTAACTAGATTTCCTTGACCTAATTACCATGCAACTTCTGAATTAAGTTCCAATGCAAAGGTCTTGATGGTTGGCCCATTCCACATGTATTATCCTCTCTTACTTGGCATGTTCTAAGCATGATGTGTACTTTAGAACGTCTATCACCTACCGTTTAAGATGATGCATGAAGTACAAAGAGAATTTAATGACACTACACTAGCCTAGAAAAGTGATGTGCATTCCTAGGTTGTCATGAATTCCGACTACAAGATTGTTTCTTAACCTCAACCTCTTGATGCTAATGAATTGCAAGATGATATAGTGGTTCGTCAAGCAATTCCATCAATAATTTATGCAAACAAGGCAGTTAATCTCATAGGCATAAAAGAATGGTAGTTTAAGTAGTAATCAGAATTATTCAGCATGCATAGCAATCAAAATCAAGAGCCAAAATCTAATTAACGAATTAACATGGCTAGGGCTTCAAGCAGCCATAATCCTAAAAAGACTACTCATACATAATTGAAATTGAAACAAACATAATTGAATTCATTAAAGTAAAAGCAATAAAAAGTAGAGATACGAAGAAGATTATTGAATATGAGACACGGCAGAAGACCAAGCTAGAGCTTGTCCTCCAATGCTCACGTCCAACTCTCTCACACGCAGAAGCTAAAAACTGTTTTAATTTAAAACTCGATTACAATGTAAATTGTGGCTAGGGTGTCTAGAGGTCCTCACCCGCGAACCCTAAGGTCCTTTAAATAGGCCTCTAAACCTTTACATTGTAGGAGATAGTTTAGGACAAAATCCTAATTAAAAACTTACCTAAACTTCCTATCCTAGTTTGAATTGAAAAGGAACTTGAAAAAGCAATCCTTGTTGGATTTGGAGTAGGATTTTCGGCAATATTGTGAACTAAGTCTTCTGAGCTTTCTTACACGCCAAGGCAGCTTCTGGAATCTTCTGGATATTGTTTGGACGTCAAGAACTGGGCTGGGCCTCCTCCTGGACATACTTTACAAAATAGGGCCCTAAATTAGCACTTTTAGGCCTCTTAAGAATTTATTGAAAACTTGACATGCCTTGGACCAATGTGACTGAGCCAAACCACGTCTTGGGCTAGAATATGATGTGACTTGATGAATTATAGGCTTTGGCTGACCCAGAGGCTAGCAAAACCTGGAGATCGTAAAACTGCGCCCTAATTAGGGCGCTGACATTTCTTTAAGGCGCACCTAGGCGGATCATGAGGAAGTGTCTTTACAGGGATCTAGGACCGCACATTCGAGGTGCACCATAGGCTTGTTAAAGGCTCAACTTGGCCTTGCTAAGCTCATAGGATGTAGAATTGGAGCAGGGCATGAACTCTGTTATACCACTGGCGCATCCTTGAGGGACTAAGGACGTGTGGCAAGATACGTCATGGCGTGAATTGGCGCATGACTTCCTGATTGGCTTATGTTGGTGGAGCAGGGACTTGTCACAGGACATGTCCTGCCATGGCGTGACTAGGACAGGAACTTGGCACAGGGCTCGGATTTAGTGCATGGCTTGAGGTTCTCGGCTGGAACTCGATAGGGTGTCTTTGGGACATGTCGCGGGACACGACCTGGCATGACCTTGGCACTTCTAGGACATGGACTTGATGTCATGAGACACAAGTTTGGGACCCGGATGGCCTGATCTGAGGTACTTGGCCAAGGACCCAAAATTGGGCGCACTGGCGCACTCAGGACCCAGTTCAATACCCGATATTGAAATTAGGATATCTCCTTCATCTGAACTCCGATTTGAGTCATTCTTTTTGAGTTCTTCTCAGAATTTACCTATCTTTAAAATCAACACAAGTCTCACAAGATTGATCATTTTCTACTATTGATGGCCTGAAATCATTCAATAGACATGTAAAAAAGGTACTTAAGGACATCAAAATGATGCATAAATAATGACTGAACACTCCACCCCAAAAACATACCATAAGCAGGAAAATCATTAATAGTCCACATTAAAGCCACTCACAAAGTGAACATTTCTCCACTGTACTTGTCGTATGTTCGGACACCACTTTCTCACAAATACACGAGCTCATCAATCAACGGCCGCAAATAAATATCAATGAAATTACTCTTCGATTTGTGCCCCGGTATCAAAGTACTAAGGATTGTGAATTCTTTCTTCATGTATCTCCAAGGGGGCAAGTTATAAAGAACCACGACCACAGGTCAATTACTATAGGGGTGTGCAAAACTCCCAAACGGATTAAAGCCATCAGTAGCAACTCCTAATCTGACATCTCTTGGATCCGCGGCAAACTCGGGATTCATCTTATCAAATTCTTTCCAAGCCCATTTCCTGCCAGATGATATCAGACCTCATTCAACGTCCCCCAATTGCAGTTGTTACATTTCAGGCACGGACACCTGATACGTCTTTGATCAATGCATGACTATGTGCAAAGGAAATAAAGTTGTCAATCTCATCTAAACACTCATCAGAACATCGATCTTCCATTTGCATCCACCTCTGTCCATTGTGCCTACTTTCACAAAGTACAGTCAACGTAAGTAATTGAGTTAACATTGTCTCGTAATTAGAACAAGTTAATATCATAAGCCGCTTGTCTCCTTATGCCTCCGGTCATTTGGCCCTATCCCATTCGAGAGTGCACGTTTTGTGCTATGTAGTTTGTGACCTATGAGGCTAAGTTTCGATCGAGGGAAATTTTGGCAGTATCACCCTATAGTTCCCCAAATGCACAACGTTGATATTATAAACAAATGTCTAGTATGCATTCGAAGAACATTGAGGGGATACATACCAAATTTCTCACAATCGAAACCTAGCCTCGTAGATCGCAAACTACACAACATATAGTTGCGCACCCCCAAACTGTCCAAATAAATGGACAATTCAAGAGTCAATCAATTGCGCGGTCACACATTGCGTCCACGTGCGCTTCCAATTGACTCTCAAATGGGTATAAAGTTTTTCATTGAATTTCATTATACGAAGTTAATCAACCCGATTAACTTCGCCTAAATGGTTATGAAATATCAACATATTTCATTCTGTCGGAACTACCTAAAGCTTTATAGAAAATATCACAACAAATTCACAAATACAAACATATATTAATTACGCATATCACAGAGTTTATAATTTTCGATTTTCCTAATATATTTTCGATTTTCCTAATTTCCTAAAATATTTTCTATTTTCCTACTTTCCTAACGTATTTTCTATTTTCCTAATATATTTTCTATTTTCCTAATTTCCTAACATACTTTCTACTTTCCTATGTTCCTAACATATTTTCTAATTTCTTAATTTCCTAATATATTTTCCAATTTCCTACAAAATCACACAGCACATTTTCCACAATTACCTAACATAATTATATATCCAAAATTCTTACCAAAATTAAAATATTGAGAGGCAAACATACATACGTCTTTATAAGTATTCCTCCAAATCAATCACAAATTTCCTAAAACACAAAAAATAATTAGTTTCCAGTCAAAAATAAAAAATTCAAAACTAAAAAAATAAAATTTCTCAAACCTTTAAAATTGGTATTTGATGGAGTTTGGTGTTTGAGAGAGAAAAAGGAGATATTGGTAGTGAAAATGGTGATGAGATGATGGACGATATATGGTGTTAGAGAGAGAGAGAGAGAGAGAGAGAAGCAGTTGAGAGCTAAAGCAGAGAGGAAGAAGAAGAAGCGGGGCGTGTGATCGCACTTAATGCATTTAAACCTTTGCCCGATGAAGCTACTTCGTCGGGCAAACTTTAATGACTTCGGCAGGCGATTTCTGATCCAAATATTTGTTAATGGTCAACGCTTAGACTTTGCCTTACGAAATAAACTTTTCCCGACGAAGAATTGTCGTCGAGCTTTCTCATTTCCCCCGACGAAGTTAAAATTCATTTGGCAAAGTCCCTATTTTTACTCGCCACCATCATTTTCGTCGCACGAAATCATCTTGCCCTACCAAATTGATCGTCGGGCAAAGTTAACAAAATTACGCGCTAAAATTTATTGGTTCATGTCAAAACCTTGCCCCACAAATCCTTGCCTACAAACGGGCAAGACCTGATTTCTTGTAGTGGAATGTAATAATTAATTATTAGGGTTTCGGTCAAGTTGACGTAAAAGATTTTTTTTCTTTATCACAAGAAGATAGATGATTCCATTAAAATCATGATAAAACTTTATAGAGGGCCTGATTAAAAGTCACCATAAAAATACAAAGAAATGAAAATATCAAGTGATGTAAAATTGTACTTCGTTCCTTATAAGTGAAAACAAAAATTATACAGTAAGATCACTTTTAAGACCCGCAGCTACCCACGGGTCGGAGAGGTAGGCACACGAGCCGATTCTGTGATGGTAGACCCTCTTGCGTATGCTTATTTGTATGAGAGAAGCAACTCTCTGTCTTTGGGCCTTAGTCACGGTTAATTAACATGCTTCGAATAAACAGTTTAGAAGGAGTTGGAGTGAGCATGAATCAAAGAAGGGAGGAAGCGGGATGATAGCAATAATCAAAACACGCGAGACAAAGCAAAGTTCTCTTAAAACAGTTGACTACAATCAAGAATAGGGCTGAAAACTAGTTTGATTTCATGTGATGATTTTTCTCTAGATGATGTTACATTCCGTTCCGAAATAAGAGTCCCGGAAATGAGAAATTAGCCAAATGCCCCTACTTGCCTATACTTCTAGATCCGCTACTACCGCTATTACTCCTCAAATACTAATTCCTAGTCATCTTCCTTGATCCTAATCCCTCTAATTTGACTTTGATTCGTCTGAGAAAGCAGATAATCTTGCTCCAACTCAGAAGGTGCTTTTATAATCTTAAACTTTATCCTAAATCCTCAATTCCTCAAATTAATTCCTTAAAGCTCCAACAATTAAAATCCCTCGTAAAGTCGTCCCATATATCTTTTCTAGGATTGGTAGTGGCTCTAATATTCCACTAGGCTTCTGGTGTTCCAAATCTTGAAAGCTTCATCAACTTTGTCGATCCACCACTCTGCATGCCATAGGAGCGAGCGATCTCGACATGTGTGCAGCTAAGACCGCGGCCAGTAAGAAAGTTGGTAAACACTCGACCTACTTGGGCTAAGTCGAAGGCTTCACCTTAACCCGTTGTCCAGTTGGGGTAGTACTCTTGTCGTTGGGAGGTAATTGGGCTTGTCCCCTTTTAAGAGGGTACCGCATGTATGAGGAAGCATTGTTCTAACATTCAGGGCATTTATCATTAGCATAGGCTACCAAGACGACACCTCCTAAAATTTGGCTCTATACCAAATAGGCCTAATGTAAGTGGCGGTCAGTATACTTCGGTTTTGATGTCCACATAGATTATCCGGGTTGGAGTGTGTCACTAGTATTCTTTTGCTATACTATAATTCTGAACCTTAATTAGATTGATAAAAGAGTCAAGTTAACATGTAATACATATTCACCAATGAGAACATATTCCAAGTATTATACTGTATATACAATCTGGACGGAACAACAAAGGGGAGGTGTGCATGAACTCAAAATGATCTAATTTAGAAAGCATAAAATGAGATATATATATATATATATATATATATATCAAAAACATACTTCATATGGAACATATAAACTTACAGATGAGCCTTTGATCTTGCTAGCTATGATACCACCTACACCAAACAAAGAGATGAGCTCATCATCTATGAAAAGAAATTTATTTTACAAAGTACTAGTATGAGCTAGTCGATGGGGATAGGATTTGCAATCAAAGAGATTAAATGATCTTTGGTGACACCAATTGAAGTTCCAATGCCATCTCCATGTTGAAATATGGAGTGAGCAGTTCGTGCCATATTGAGTGACATGTTTACAATTGGTTTTGGTATGTTGCTAGTTTTGGAACTCATCATCTCCTCATTCATTTTCTTCCAACAACAGCAGATCAAGCCGTTTATGTAGTCTTGTGCTTCTTCTTCGGATACGCCTTCTTCTTCCATGTAGCACTCGACGGCTTTTGCCACATCCCCTCTCTCGCGCTCAGCCTTATTTAATCGGAGTAAAAAGCACATAATAATTAGAATTTAGTTCGGAAATTTGCTATAATACGTTTATTCATTGTAATCAATTTAACTAAGCACATGTTACCTTCGAAGTGCCCAAATCATCGCTAAGTCGAGTAATGAGGGATGCCCAATATATAATTTGAGAGCCATTCTTAAAGGAATCAAGTGAGCTTCTTGATAGGTGGCATCCTTGCAACAAATAAGCATGTTGAATAGCTCCAGGACCACCCACTGAAGTCCATGAATTTTCTAAGTATTCTTGTAGGGTTGCTGTGTAGTTGCTGTAAAACCACCTTGCTTCTACCAAATATGACTTACAAAGATTTTCCCACTGCAATTACACACAAACACACACACACACACACACAAAATAAATAAAAAATTGTTGTTTTTTATATTATTTTTTGATTGAGCCCTTTTGAATATGCTTTAAGCGTATAATTAATTAAAGTTTTGATTTATTATCAGATTTACAATAAAATATCGATGTATTTAAAAAGAAGAAAGATAATTAATTTACCTCTTTCTTAATACTACAGAGGACGTTTACACCATTATTTTTTAACACATTACCAGCTAACTCATTCCCAAAGTTTAGCATGGCAACATAAATTGGTTTCATGTACTCTGGTAGCTCCTCCTTCGCCTCCATATTCCATCTGTTGGAGAAAAAATAAATAAAAAATTAAGGACGGGAGAAAATAAATATTGTTCAAATGATTTGACATGAATGGAAACGTTTATATCCGATACTAATGATGTTTATATCTTATATTGTTTTATACGGATTTCAATATAATTATTGTTTTTATTAATGAATAGCGGAGATCGACGACCAACAAAAAAAACCGTAGGGAGAAGAAATACAACCACCATAGGGGCTCGCGACTTATTGCGTTTCGACACGAGGAACGGTGAACGCAAAGTTTGTTGTGGCCAAAGGTGGACGTCTGGGGGACAAGTCAATGCCGATCACGGCAACGAGGTGACTGACGAAATTTACGTAAGTATATCCTTTTGCATATTAAATGTTACAATTCAATTTCCATAATTAAATTTATAATTATTATGTATTGGAATTTGTAGAAGGGGATGGAGAAAGATAGAGATTGTATACAGGATGAGTTGTTGCAGCAGTAGCCCAACGTCCCGTTGCCGACGTCACATTGGAGCAGCAGCTACCGGATCCCGTTAGATCGATGGAGATCCTGGACCACAGACTGGGGAGGCGTCTAAGGTCGATCATTGTGGGGGGGGGGGGGGGGGGGGGGGGGGGGGGGGGGGGCAGGAGACGCGATGGTTCGGAATCTTGGGAGTGGCTCTTCGAGTTCTTCTCGAAGAGCCAACGAGCCGATCGAGGCATTCACAGAAATACGAAGCACCATCACGAACCTCCAGCGGTGATTCAAGTTATGATTGCGAGTGGGATGCCTATTTTTCCGCATCTCCTGGACCAAGCTTGGCAACCTGCTCAGCAGCAGGTCGACCACCACCCCGACCAATCATCGAGCAATTAGATAGGACGTTGTAATTTTTAATTATGTTAAACATTTGTACAAGTATTCATTTTAATTATATTTGTTTATTTTTATTTATTTTAATTATGTTTCTTTAAAAATATATTTATTTTTAATTATATATATATTTTTAAAAATTCAACACTTTGCCTGACAAAATTTATATATTCGCTGAGCAAAGTGGCTGAATTGAGGACCACTTTACCCGACGAATATATAAATTTTGTCAGGCAAGATCCACCACATTCAGTGGGCGTTTACCGAATATTGGAACTATTTCGGTGCCCCTGTACCGAATATGGTAAGATTTTACCCGACCAAGCTTTTTTATTCGTCGGGCAAAGCTCGCGTTGACGTACGGCTTTTGCGCGACGACATGTGCACAACAAATTTTGTTGTCAGGCAATTGTAGGTGTTGCCCGATAAAGTCATTTTTTTCGTCGGGCAAGACCATGCCCTACGATTGGGACCCGACGAAAGTTGTCCGACGAATCTTCGTTGGGTATGGTTATGCTCGACAAAACTGTGGCTTGCCTATCGAGGCATGTTCGTCTGGCAATGTCGTTTTTCCTATAGTGTGTGTTAAAATTTAGGCGTTCGGCAAGCCCTTGGGGCATATTTGACAAAGCATTTTTTTTTTTTATACAATGATGTTGGAGAGCATGATTATATTATACACATTAGATATCGACATCGCCGTTTACAAGAGTCAAACTTAACTTGCTCCCACATAACTTATAAAAAAAATTATCATTAAATTAGATCACTACATGACACTTAACAAAGCATCCATGAATAATGGATTATACCAGCTATCCATTTGAGAACCTTAATTAGATCAAGAATAAATATATAAGTTATGGAAGTTTGAGAAGGTCAAAACATATGAGAATCTTTTGACCAAACAAATAAAAAGACATTTTATGAGAATTTTATATTAAGTGATATATTGCATGTGAATACGTCCAAAAGAATTGGGCTGAAGGAATTGTGTATTCACGTAATAGGCTATGATGAGGTTATTGATGGGATTCCCCAAATCCTCACTTCTAGGAAAAGAATATATTATTTCCTAATAATTATGTATCATTTTATTTGCTCACAAAAATTAAACATAAAAATAAAATAATATATAAGTTGATTTAATTTATTAACATGACGTATTATATGAATCGTCATATTAAATGTGAATAGTAAATTTAATCAATATATGTTTAAATCTTATTATTTAATATTTTTTCTAAATAAGTAAATACTTACCGAGAAACTGCATGTGTAAAGCACTCAAGTTCGTCCAAAAATCCATAAATATCGTACATGTCATCAATTGCTGACAAAATGCAAACGAATTTGGTGAGGCCAATCCTGCATTCTGACAATTGTGGCTCATAATTGATCCCCATTGCCCACAAGTAATTCT
The DNA here is from genome assembly GCA_037349345.1 of Oemleria cerasiformis. NCBI lineage: Eukaryota > Viridiplantae > Streptophyta > Magnoliopsida > Rosales > Rosaceae > Oemleria > Oemleria cerasiformis. The sequence goes on from JAZGTL010000003.1 coordinate 1,329,735, forward strand.
CCATCAATCTATCCCTTGAGAATTTTGCCTTCTCTTTGAAATCCAACTCTTTCCACCACCTGCAAGTTACATATACATGGAAAAATGTTCTGTTCTCTTATCAGGCTGTTTGATAATATATGATGTGTTTATTGTTAGCTGTGGAAACTAATAAATCCAATTATATTAATTAAATGTGTGATTCAGATTTACGGTTTGATAATATAAGCATATGTGTTAATTAGTTTTTATTGAAATCTTGCCTTGATAGCTCCTTTATCTCTCGTTGGTATATTGATTGGACAAGATTGTAATCCAACTTGGCTAATTCAAGCAAAGGCAGGTTCCTAGAATTGTCTCTTTGGTACATCTCAATGGCGCTCCGGGCTTCTATTCTTGGCATCCTCCAATGCAGTGGGGTTTCCAGTGATTGCTGCACTAATTGCTTCAATAAATCATCGTTGTTTTCGTTCTCCGAATTGACCCTTAAATATTGTTGCAAGTTTTTTATGCTAAAACTCTTGGCTTCTTCAAGAACATCATCTTCCCCAAGCATCCCAAGGTGTGAGGCTTCATACAAACTCAAAAGTCCCTCCACATCCTTGCTTAAATCATCTTTGAAGCCCCCATCTCCACTTCTAAACTTGTTAAACACGTCTGTTTAATTTGTCACCACATAACCCACAATTGATTAATTGTTGCATCAAATTGAAATATAATAATATATAAACAAATAATTAAATTCATGATTACTACGTGATGTAATTAACTCGGCTTTACCTGGGCTAATAGAGATACCATGTTGTCTTAGTATCCGAAACTTCAAGGCAACCGTGTGAAGATCACTCGTGGCAATGGCACTACTCGAAGAAGCAAGACTACTTAGAGCTGCTTCGATCTCCTTTTCGAAATGATAAGCTATTCCCAACCGTTGGATTGAGTCGATAAGCATCAAAATCGACCAAGTGCTAGTATCATCATATTTAGTATTACCCGATGCAACCAGTAATGCGCTAGCAACCTTCTTTTTCAAACTTTCCAACCGCATCTCATGTAATTCATACTAAAAAAAAATGAACAAAACGAAAAGAATCATTTTCTTGATCGAAATCAAAAGATAATTATGTGACAGCTAAGAAAAATAGAATAATACGCACGGTATAATGAGTGGTGAAGGAGTCGATGAGTTTGGGACCCCAAATTGTCGGATGGTATTGAGCGAATCGCCGCTGAACCGGATGGGTCGGGTTTTTGAAAATCATGGATGATGATGATGGTAATATGTTTATTGAGACAACGAAAGAGGAGGATTGTTTTTGTCTTGGTATATGGTCAAATATTGGAACATGGGTTAGTCTCTGATGTCTTGTCGTGGCTGAGAGCCTTGAGAACAAGAAGGGAGAAAATGAGGAGAATGCGGGAATTACCATTGTTGCTCGGGAATTGGGATTGTTATGGCAAAAACTGCATGTGTGTATATAGTGACGTTCTGATTGTTGGTTTCTCAATTATTCGTCCATAGATTAAGACTTCAAAGGAAAAACCAAGACTTGGATAAAATACAGCACTTAGAAGAAGAAGATAGAAGTTTTAGAATGTTGTATTAGTGGCACAGGTTTCACGTTGAGAATATGATTATGAGGAAGTCGGGAAACTCATCAATCAGTTATAGAAGACTACATATATATTCTGACGTTCTATTTTTTAATTCTTGCTCCATAAATGGTCTATATCGATAAATTAAGATTAATGAAACTAGAATGCAAGTAGCTAGACTCGAATAATGTAGCAATTGCAGAATATTTTAACATTGACACGTGTTTCATGTTGGGAACAAGATAATGAGGAAGTGAGAGGAATGGATCATAGATATTTATACATAGTTGATGTTGAACACTAAATTGCAACTACTCACCTTTTGTCTGATTGTGTATATTTTTTGGGATTCTGATAGTGTACAAGTATTGCGACTACTCACCTTTTGTTTGCTTCCAGCACTGCCAACAACATAACATAGCAACCTCATAACTGTGCAAATTCAGTGGGTTGCGTATGAAAGTATGAAACCAATGTAGGTTGTTGTAAACGATGGAGGCTGTTTCGGTGGATTGGATCAATGGATATTGGAAAGTTCCAACAACTACATTGTCTCGTTTCTAATGATATAATGATATTGGGAAAGAGGAGTACAATATATAATGATATAATGATATTGAAACAATGCAAACTGCTACTAGAGCGGACTAGACATTTATGGCAGAATGGGGCACTTATATATATATATAATGTTATGGGTAGTTTTTGGTTAATACGGTTCAAAAATCAGTTGTCTAATTCTATTTTGAAATAATTTAATAATATAGATAATACACTATATATACACAATCATAATTTCAAAAAAAAAAAAAAAGATAATAACAGGTGAGAGATTTTTATGGGCATATATGTTATTTATTTTTCAATAAGTAATTGCGTCTATCTTGAGTACCGAAAAGTATGCAAAACAATTATTTATATTCTCAAACTTCAATTTTTATTAAGTAATATATATGTGATATTGGCACATGTTGGTGGAGAAATGAAAAACAATAAGCAAAACAAGATAAACAAATTTTAAGAATTTTAACAATATTAATATAATTTTTATATACATATGCGAGTACGGACTATAATGAGAAAAAAAATCACAAGAGGGCCCTGGGACCCATCTAGTCCCTTAACAACTCCGTCTCTGGTTTTAGATATTTTATTTGTTACATTGACGGACAAATTTTTATGAGCATCAAATGCCGAACAGAAAATATGATATTTTTTCTTGTCAAATGGTAAAATGTTTTACTAAAGTCGAACGATTACATTTGCTTTTTCTATTAAGATATTAAACAACCATACACAGTCCCAATGTGAGCCTCCAACTCGAGTAACAAACGAAGTTACCGAGTAACAATATGAGCCGAGCTCCAACACAAAATATGACAATCATTCCAAGTTTGTTTCCTTTTGAATATCTTCTAGAAACTACTCCTAATTCGAAGTTTCAAAAGGGCAAACTAAGTTCTATCCACTGTTAGATTTCTAGTCATACGCATCACTCGTTTTACATCGGTTTATAAAGCAGACGATGCTGAAAACAAATAATGCATCGCTCTTATAATAACCGATGCCAAAAATCTGTAATCACAACAGTGCAAATTTAAACGATGCGTTTAGTTTAATATTCAGCATCCCTTGATATTAAAACGGATGCCTATTGAAAATTTTAATTACATTTGGTTAACATCGATTTGTAACTTACTAACTTACTAAAAAAAGATGTCTTAATAAAAATTTTACAAATAATTCCTAACCCGAAAAGAACTCACTTACATACAAACTCGCGCGCGACTGCTTCTTCTCTCCCTCACAAACTCGTGTTAAAGTATTTAATTATTTTATCTTTCAATAAATTTGGAGTTGGTCCTGTTCTTTTGGAAGTCTGTGAAGTTGGGTTAGTGTATTCCTTCTCTTTAGGATTACTCAAGCTAACGTGTCTGTCAAAGCAGCGGCTGATAGTCATGGAGGTGTCTTTCCTATTTCGTAGGATAAGTTTGTTTTCGTTGTTTATTGAAGTTGTAATTCCTCTCTCAGTTTTAATTAAGTGGAATGAAGTTGAATTCCAGTTCAGAAATTTCCATTGCTCTCTGCTCTTTTTCTTTTTAATTCGACAACTCGCACTGGGCGGCGGCCGGCGTGAAGCCCACTCACTCACTCCCACATCCTCGATCCTCCATAGTCCATATCCCAAACTCACAAACTCCATCTCTTGTCTTCTATCTTATCTGCACCTACCATCTTTAACCCAGAAATTCTTTCGCACTTTTCACTCTCTTCATCGCCCCTCAACAAACCATCCCAATCTCATCTTTCTTCATCGCTCCCCAATACCTAGATCTCTTCATCGTCGACACCCAGGAGCGCCTCTCTCTCTCTCTCTCTCATAAAATCCAGTACGTAGGTGAAACGTGAAACCAAGAGGAGTCGGCTACCTCTTCTTCTACCAGTCAATTCGAGCTTCTCCTCGCTACTAAGTTTAGCCATTTTGTGCTCTCGTTCAGGTAACCCTTATATCTCCTTGGCATTTCTTTCATTTATAAGTTTGGGTCACTGAGTTTTTAGGTTAGGGTTTATTCTAGGGCTGGGCATAACAAACCAAAAATCTGACCAGAATTGAGTTGAAGATGAAAGAGGAAAGGGAAATGTGGGAAATTACGGGGATGCAGAGGCCGTTGGTGAAATCGGTGGTGGTGAGGGTGAAGAGTTTGGTGCCTAAGGGGAGGTGCTGAGGCGGCGGAGGAAGGTTGTGGATCTGGTGGCCAAATGAGTCGGTGGATGGATTAGTCGAGGAGGAGAAGAGATCGTCGTTTGACAAATCGAGAAGGTACAACAAGGAAGTAATCTTGTTGTTGGGCTGAAGAAGCGGATGCTCTGCCGTATTTGTCCTCCATCACTATTGTTTAGTTGAAATTTGCAGCGAGAGAGAGTAAAATTAAGCGGTGGAGTGAGTTAATTTAGAGAAATGGGGTTGTGGGTTATGTCTCTCTGGCTCTCTCTGAAGCTGGAAGAGATCTAGTTTAGAGAGAGACAGAGTGAGGGGAAGCTTACTCTGAATGTTTCCTCAAAATTATGAATCATCCTTCTAGCTTGTATGCCTTTAATATACTGATTTTTGATTTTGTAGGTTGAATGAAGCAGTTATGCATTTTGGTGAAAGCACCAAGGAGATTATCAATGAGGACTTTGGAGATGGCATGTAAGTTTCAATTTGTGATTTTGTGTCTTGATGTTCAACAAATGGTTTTGATTGAATGTTTCTTGATGAACTTTGCTGAGGCTACATAATTAGTTGTTGAGAAAACTGTAGTGCATTTTTTGTTTCTTGAATTTATACTCCCTTGTTATATGTATAGTATGTCAGCTATAGACTTCTACTGCTCAGTCGACAAAGTTAGAGGTCTGGATGGAAAGGAGCCGGTACTCCTGACGTTTGATGGAAAATATTTGCCTCATTCCGAGCAGGTCAGTAAGTCAGTTGCTTTTGCTGCCTCCCTCTGATACAGAAATTGCAAACTAAAAAAATTTAAAGCTAAAAATATGTAGTGAATTAGTAATCTATTGCAGCAGAAGCGTTTGAATTTAAAGTATTATTATTATTTTTAATATTGAATTTCTTCTTCCTCCACGTATTTTTTCTTTTTTGAAAAAATATTTTTCTTTTTTCATTGGTCTCCATTTAAATATTTTTTTAAAAGATTCTCTTAGCATATTACAACCAATTTTCCAATTTTCTTTTAAAAACATTTCACTACATTTTTGACCAAAATTTATGTTGCTTACCTAGTTTTTTACCTACCTTTATTTGATAAGTCATCCAATAGGGAGGGAAGTTTATGAAATAAATGTTCTAGTGAGTGTTTACTAGCCAAGGATACAACATAAAATAATATTTTTTAAAGATTTTTGTATGATCTTCAAATTGACAAATATTACACAATTACAGTTTGAAAAGTATAAATTTTGGATCTTCTTGGATTATGATTTCTCCAGTTATTCCATAGAATTGTTCTTTAATTATTTGCGCAAAATTTTTTAATATATCTTCTTTATAATTGAAGTTTTTAATAAACCGGCCAGTTTTGAAGTTTTTACCTTCATATGACTTTTCTCATTGTTTTAAGCATTGCAATACTTCTTCTTGGAGAGTAGCTGCAATATAATCATCTAGGAATTTTTCTTTGGTATGTCCAATAACTATCTTTATAGTTTAAAACAGTGATGGACATGGATTGTGCCCAATCATCTAATACCTTTTTTTTTATGATATATTTGTTAGATCTAGATATGTTCCGTTTTGAGTTATCTGTTGTTTATTCCTATCAACTCTCATTGTGTAGGATGGAGATGCATGGTTCGGTCATCTTTAACCTTTATGAATTCTTAATCTTGAATTTTTCTTAAATGATTTTCAAATTCTTCAATATATTGATATTCTTTTAACAGTTGTTCAGCTTTTGCTTTACCTCTATCAGTAAGGTTTCTTTTTCTGTTTCTGAATCTTTATCACTTGTTGTAATATAGTCAGATAACTCTTTAGAAGATTCTTCAGACATAACATTTATCTCATGATTAAATGAGATAAAAGTGGTTCATAGTCGAGGAAAGTTACTCGAATATTTTGAAAATTTTTATTTCTTTCCTAAATCGATATATAATTGGGGATCTTCATATAAAGTTCTCCAATAATCAAGTATGTCAAGTATATGTTTATACTCATCATAGTTGAATGAAGATTCAGTTTTTTCTGTGTTGTAAGTCATGACATCTTCATATCCGTAAAACAACCTAAGGACTTAGTTATCTCCACGGTGGTCCATTTCTCCACCTTTTCTCAGTTCTTTATTTTCAATTTTTGAACTAGAATTGTTAAATGTTCCTTAGATTCTTGTGTTAGTTCTAAGTCATTAATTTTCCCAAATTTTGTTACTTGCTCACTGAGATATTCTAAATTTGTTTCCATATTTTCGAGTTTTTTCTCGATATAAGTTTCATGTACCATTTGTCTTTTATCTAGCTTTTTAAGCCAATTCCTAACATATTTTTTATGAAACTAATACTAGTAACTAATTTCATTTAAACAATTTTCAGATCTCTTATTGTAATTTATGTCCAAAATTATCTTCGCTCTGTCCTAATAAAGTAGCTACACACTCTATTTTACTGCCGCCTTCTTCCGTGTTGCTAGCTTAGTGGTACCTATGACCATCTATTCGGATTTCTAGTGCCTAAAATCGACTTTTTCCTATAACTGCCTCTAAATGCTCGCGGCTTCAAGGTTCAAATAGAGAAAATTATGTGCTTTGTAATCTATATATCTATATAGATTACGAGTTTTCTTCACTGACAATAAAATAGGAAGTGCGCAATAAAAATAAAAAGTAAACTATTGAACTAAGTACAACAATCGACTGCATCAACAAATTCTTCAACTCACTCTCTCATCTCATCCTTCCGCTCCTGAATCGATCGGATCCTTGTTTTCAGATTTCAACATATATAGATTTGAATCGAAGCCCTTTTCTTATGCTTTTTTTTGCCGTCCCCATCATAGATTTTCCTCTGCATAGAGCCGCCTAGATCCCGTCGAGCATCGCCTAGATTGCTTGGGCGCCCGCCAAATTCTGTTTTGTCGTTCTCCATTGCTTACATTGAAATACGGGCGGCGACACTCCGCTTAACGCTTAGGCGCTGCATAGATGGTTGCCGAGATTGCGTTTTTTGAACATTGACAATATACACATTCATTATCGATCTCGTCATTTATGGGAATCGAACTAAATACTGGCCTCGATTTCCTAATAAATACAACGGAAAATGAATCAACTAGAAGGATCAGATGGGGCCATATAGGCTTTTTTTTATTCTCCTCCGCCAAAACATAGAATGTGCCCAAAAAGGGTTGTTATATACAATGCATAAAAGACGAGGCCCAACCTAAACACATCAAACCTACATAAAAAGAACAACCCTCACTTTCTCTCACGCAACTCTGAAATTTTGTATTAATATTGTAGATTCATGATAGAATAGCACACACAAAATTAAAATACTTGAGTCTTACTAAATGAAACCAAGTTAACCAACATGACAAGGTACTTTTGTAACACTAATTTTTTATTTTTTGCTAATACAATTTATATAGTAAATCTAAGAGGTTGAATGTATTAATGGCTGGCAAGTGCAACGACTTGTTTGCCAAAGTTGCGACCAGTGAAGAGTCCAACAAGAGCAGCTGGAGCCTTGTCAAGGCCTTCAACTATGTCCTCCACGTACACCAATTTGCCCTGCCGGATGTAAGGCAGGACAAAGTCCAAGTATTTGGGCACAACGTGATCGTAATCGCGATGCGTAAATCCGTGAATATGGAGTCGCTTGAAGGCAATCTGCATTGCGTTTTTCAATCCTTGAGGTTGAGGAAGATTGTATTGCGAAATCATTCCGCAAATGGCAATGCGACCGTGTGGTCTCATGTTGAGGAGCACTGCGTCTAGCAGATCCCCACCCACATGATCAAAGTAGACGTCAATGCCTTGAGGAAAGTATTTTTTCAAAGCTGCGTCTAAATCGTGTTGCTCCTCTTTGTAGTTGAAAGCCTCGTCGAACCCCAACTTGTTTTTGAGGAGGTCAACCTTTTGTTGACTTCCAGCACTTCCAACAACGTAACAGCCGGCCAACTTGGCAAATTGTCCCACAAGCTGACCCACCGCACCAGATGCTGCAGAAATGAACACTCTTTCTCCTTTTGCTGGAGAGCATACTTCAAAGAAGCCAGCATAAGCAGTCTTACCCGGCATACCTGCATGCGCATGCAGCAGATCGCTAACATACAAGTTCCTAATTATTTGTTTATTTTTTTTTTAAGATGGAATATATATATGAGATGATCATGAGATGGGAAAAGGACTAGCTAGTAGTAGGTTAAAATATTACCGAGAATTCCAGTATAATAGGAAAGGGGTACACGATCATCATGATGAGTGATTTTGATGAGGTTATGGTTTTCGGGGTTTTGGATGAGGGTGTACTCTTCCCATCTGGTTATCCCCCATACCAAGTCGCCTTCCTTATATTCTGGATGACTTGAATCCACTACTTTAGCCACGCCATACCCACAAATTGGCTGCATATATAGATAAGAAATTAACTAAAAAGTGGATGCATATATATATATAGGGCAAGGATGCATGAGAAGTTGATGGAATATGTCTTACTGAGCCAGGGGAACAATAGACGTATTTCTCCATTCTTTGATGATGAGCAGGATTCATGATGAAAAATCGCATCACCGGATCACAAGACAAGCAGAGGTTTTTAAGCAAAAGTGCACCATTTGAATTTGAATCTGAATGTTGTGGAACTTTTAAGCATATGTTATCAGTTGTAACATACATGTCTGACTCAGTGGGAAATCGCCCGGAAACATAGTCCCTTAAAATCACCCGCTTGTTACTCTTAATCCCATCATTCACTTGTTGTTGTTGTTGTTGTTGTGCAGCCATTGCTAGCTAATTGATGAATATGGATATATGATATTGATGATATATGATTGTTATCTGTCTCGGCCTCCGCTTCTCACTCTCAGAAATTAACACACTGAGACGAATTATAAGATGTGGTTTAATTTATAGAAGAATGAAGCATTACTAAATTCGTAATCGCTGACATAGTTTTTCTCTACAGTATACACTATACACATCACACTGCAGGAGGAGAGGAGGGAATTAGCTACGTAATTGCTTACGGTGGTAAACCATCTTTTCTGTTTGAAATTTGAATTTTCTTCTGATAATTTGATAATGACTCTCATACTCATCGTGTCATTTGGAGATTTCTTTTTGTCTTCTTCATCCTAGCTAGCTTTCTTGATGATTTTGATATCTACTACTGCGTATATTCTAAGTCTAATTTATACTCTGAGGAGTAAGGGCTTTTCTAGTTTGGTCCCTTTCATATTTTTGCATTCGATTAGATGTACCTTCTTAATTTTGCTACGGTCCTCCATTCAAGTTATATTTATATTAGTGGTATTTTCCGTTAGTTCATCTGTTCGAATTTTCAGTTAGTTTTAGTGGTATTGGTTAAATACTTGATAATTCAATCGTCGACCCTTTTCACCCCATCATCCTCCCCGGCGACCACTCATCGACCAACTCATCTCTCTCCCTTTTTTCTTCCTCCTCCCGTAGCTCTCGTAGTTCGTCTCTCTCCAAAATATGTACACCCCCAAAAATAACCCAAACTCTTTTAATATCTAACATCATTTTCTCTCCCTCTCTTTCTCTGCAAAAACTTCAAAAAGACCCAGCCTTTTTCCAATTTTCATTTTGAATTCTTATTTTTTTTTAAATCAAATAATTAATCTTAACAGTTGATTACAACCATGACTGAGGTTCTCCATTTCCCTTCCCATCTTCGTTCCTCCCCAACAGTCAGCTCGCCTTCTTCATCCCACCTAATTCTTCTTTCAACTTCATTCAAAGAAGATGGTGCCGAGAGCAAAAAAATGCACACTATAGCATACTGCTCAGATCAGAAAAAGACATTTTTATTCTTAATTTTTATTCTTATCGATGTAGCTTGATACGTATCTCAAGGATCACTGACACTAATACTAAAGTTCCTAGACGAAACTTACAATTGTGTATAATTCAAAAACGATGTCAGCATTAATTCTAATAAAAAAAATTTAAATAAAGAGAGGAAAAAACACCAACTTATTCAATCACACCAATCAAATAATGTCCACGTTTCAGTAACACTTGCAAGTTGCAAACGGCACTACATATTTCAGGCTTCTTTTTTCAGATGATTTTTTTTTTTCAGTGTTTCGATAAATTATTTATTTCAGGTTTTATTGTACGTTTTGTAGGTTCTTCGCAATTTAAAAGATTGTGTACACAAATAATAAAACAATACTGTTTTTTTTTTTCTTTGGAAAGTAAATAATTCTGTTATATTGGTAGAACTTAGAAGCTGTCAGGCCTATCATAATATTTATAAAATGTGATTAATTAACTATTTATTTTAGTCTTACATGTACATGATTATAAGAAAAACCAAAATGTTTCCTTGTTTTCTTTTCTATGGATCGCCCCCATACTATCCCTTTGATGCCCTTGGCGGACCTACTCTTGCTGGAAAATTGCATATCATGATGATAGGAACTTGACTCTTCCCCTCCCAAAAACTTTGCCCTGAAGTTGTCCACAAGGTGTTCGGAAAAATCCCTCAATGAACCTTAATTTGCCTTGAAGTTGTCTGCCAGGTGTTGGAAAAAATCCCTCAGTGAACCGTGGGTGGGTGGGGAAAAAATTCAAGAAACCTCAGCCGCTAATAGAATTGTCCTCCTCACTGTAGATCCTCCTCCACTTACGTGATGAAAACCCGCCTCTTGTTTTCTTTCTTCAACTAAACCTGCCGCCTAATTAGTTGATAAAATCCTTAACATATATGGCCACTTAATATTTTTTGGAACAAAATAAAGAAAACTAGAACAAGAGGCGCCCCTAGGGCAACCACAACCTGAAAAATCAAATCTCCAAGCCCCTATTGCTTCATTAGGAAGACTCCTCGCCCATCTAAGATTCATATTTTGTTGATGTCCCAAATCAGCAAGGGAATCAGCTACAAAGTTGGCTTCTCTGAGCACATGTGAGAAGAATATTGACTGAAACCTTCTACTCCAACGCATGGCATTCGAGATAATTCTGAGAATACACCAAGGAGGTTTAAGCTTGTTGTTTATTGCATCAATGATAATTTTCGCATCGCCTTCCACTCTGAGCTTTTGACAACCTGCATCTAAAGCCGCTATAAGCCCAGCTAGCAGAGCAGCGCCTTCAGCCACCAGGCTATTGGTGCGTCGAAGGTTTAGGGCTCCAGAAATCACCGGGAGCCTAGCATCATCAAGAACGACATAACCAACAACAGCATACTAATTAGATTTAATCGAGGCGTCGAAGTTTAGTTTATACCAACCAGCATCCGGAGCTGCCAATTTGATGATAGTGTTAGGATTGAAATGAGTGATCTTGGGAGCATTCAAAAACAAATAATTATCACCAATTCTGTGAGCCGCAAAAAAAAAATTGAGAGCACTAGGGGCCTAATCTGAGAAGATAGCTTGGTTTCTAGCCTCCAAAATCTGCCAACAGACCAAAAGACTCTTTCCAAGTTGTGAGCGAATGCCTTTCTCAATGGAACTCAGAGATGTTAGCCACTGAGTGATATCCGTGTTGTGAGGTCGAATAGAAGGGTCACATGAGTGCCATGCATGTTGAGTGATGCCGCAATCTCAGAACAAATGTTCTTCCGTCTCTACAAAATCGCCACAAAGTCCACAAGAGTTGTCAATTCCATTGAACAAAATTTGCAGGTGATCTCTAAGGTTTAATCTGTTTTTTATTAGCAGCCAGCTGAAGAGAATAACTTTGGGGGAAATTTTGAGTTTCCACATACGATTGAGGAGCTTAGAGTGAGGATGAACAGACAATCCTTCCTCCATGAAACCAATCGTAGATTTTATAGTGAAGCTACCTTTAGGATCCGATGCCCATATAATCCTATCATTAGCATTCCTACCAGCATTAGGGAGAGGGATAGCCCTAATGATCTGAACAATATTATCATGAGCAACACACTGAAGAGCTGGAACATTCCAGGAGTTATTTGAGATGAATCTATCCACCGTGAGACTCCAGTCAATGGTTTGTCTATCTGTTGAGCTTATTGGTTTCAGATGGTTTCCAGAGAAGAGCAAGAAAGGGATTCAAACCGATTGAGCTTCAAATCCAGGTAACTCTCTAATCCTAGACTTCTAGCTGAAATCGACTTGGTTAGGACTAGATTAGGGATTTGTTTTTAAATTTCTGGATTGATTGAACTCCCAATTTTGATGATAATCTCAGTGATAATGAATGCACTCTATATGTTTGATAAAATGCTTCAATGGATTTCTTGGTACATCTCTTAGCTGTGACTGAGTAGAATTCTCATTAAAACTTGATTGTTATGCTCTGGTGAGCTTACATTGAACACACACACAGCACACACCAATCGGTTACACAGTGATGACACTATGATGTCACACTTAGCCTATTACAATTCGACACATGTCTAGTAGTCTTCTAGAATACCTTGGCCTTCACATAAAGTGCACACACACACTCCTTGCTGCCTTTCTGTTATGAGAGCAACTCCACCTCAGCTGCTCCAGCTAGCTGCCATCTGGATTAGCCAAATGGGCAGATTATAGTCCAACAGAGCTAAGAAGATTGGCTAGAGGGAATGGTAGCGCCCAGTTAGCAGCCCAAAAATTAATATCTCTCCCGTTACCAACAACCCAAGCCATACCTTTGTAGACTATTTTCTTTGTTATCCAAAATACCTTTCCAAGCCATAGAGTGATTAGCTTTTTTCGAACATAAAAACATGGGTTTTGTCTCAAGTATTTGGCTTTTACTAACTTTGCCCACCAATTCTCAAGATCAGTTAGAACCTTCCGACTCCAGACCAATATGAAGGGTGATCCTGAAATTGCTGGGTTTTCGGTATCTATATGAAGGGTGATCAGGACACAGTTCTCCAAAAATATCCGGAAAAGAAAATTCTTGTAAAATAAAAATGCTACTACCTCTTTGCGGAATGCTTGATCGAGAAAAGCAAGCAAAGAAGCAGCAGGATGCGGAATACGAAGGGGCTCGGGTCAGTCCCCCATGCTCTGCTTTTATTTTCTCGAACAGTGTGAAAATCGATCTGGAGAGTTGCTCACTCCAACGAGCCTAGGCGGCCTAGGTGGACTTTGTCCACTTCCTATCAAAGCTCGAGTCTCCGACTTGAACTCTTTTTTCTTGAGGATCCGCTGTAATAATGAGAAAGATTTCTACATATACGCACAAATCGGGCAAGCAGCAAGGGATTGGCTTGGCTGAATAGAACATATGCGACCGGTAATGATCAGCTATACATCCTCCTTGCATTTATGCCGGGGACGTCGCCAGTGCTATGGGCTTTGGCTTATGTAGATTGACTCGTCTTCTTTTATAGGGGGGGTACTTAGCCTGGAATAAGTTTCGATCTATGGCAATTTCTTTGTAGTGTTTCAAGGTATAGACTCCCCACTTCTTTGTCTTATTAGCGCAGGTGTTAAACGGGATGGTACTTACTTTCATACAGGTGCTGCATGGCTGTCGTCAGCTCCCGCCGCCCCTTGTCCTGGAGGCTCTCCGGCCGGGGAGGAGCTTGCTATCGTAACCCTTTCTCCCGGTGTATGTGAAAAAGAGTGACGTGGGGGACCACCACGGCTCCTCTCTTCTCGAGAATCCATACATCCCTTATCAGTATATGGACAGCTATCTCTCGAGCACTGCATGCAAAGTCTCCAAAAGAAAGAACCTCCCGCCTGTCCCAACTTGCTTTCCTGTCGAGCGATCCTGCTGCCGCTCCACAAGCAGAGCGAATGGACATAAATCCAACCGAATATCATGAATATCCTTCGCCCGTTATCTCCTCATCTTCCTCCACGGCTCACTTGGTGCATTCCTTTTCTATTACTTGCTGTTAAGTAAGTTGGAAGCTAGCTACTTGCTTGTTAAAGGCGCTTGCCCGCTTCTATTCGTAGATCTGGAGTTGGCCTTAAAACGCAATTCCCACTAATGAATCTTTAATTCGTACAGTAAGGATGCTCCGCCTGCCCTACTTGAAAGAGGGTTTCTCGCTGCTAATTCTGATTATACCATGGACCATTTCTCGTCTAGCAGAAACTAATCGAGCTCCGTTTGATCTCCCAGAAGTAGAGGAAAAGATGGCTATGTATGAGAGGGCCGTAAAAGACTCTCTTGAGCCAACTTTCGGGAGGCCAGTTCAGGCTCTCTTTTTACAGAAACAAAGAAATTCCACGATCAAACTACCAAAATAGAATGGGATAAAAATTCTCGATGTTTGTTAACTAAGCAGGGTATTCTCAAACTCTTTGGTGCTCCATTTGTTCATGAATATCTTATCGAATTTGCAGGTTTTCGTTCAAGAGCCGGTAACTGAGAGTGGCAGCCTTTAATCAATTTGGCGAGTACGGCAGATTGCTTTCTGTTTTTATAAGAAAGACTGCACCCTTTTTCTCGATATCCCAATTCTAGCGTTCGTTAGCAGAAGTAGTCTACTGACCGGTTCTTGAATTAGATTGGAGAGCAGGACAGAAATCAAATTCAATTTTGAGTTTCGGAAAGGCTAGACTAACAAACCGAACCACGCCTTCACGCACTAGCTGCAGGAGTAGCTCGTAGTTGTGTTAGCTGTAGTGCTGTCATAGACTGGAACAGAGCTGCCACATCTCTCCTACATCTTTGTGCGGTACACGAGTCTAGCTGACCCTGAAATTGCTGGGTTTTCGGTATCTATATGAAGGGTGATCAGGACACAGTTCTCCAAAAATATTCCCATTTTTAGTTCTAACTGATCTTGAGAATTGGTCTTGAGAATTGATCTGAAGGATAATGGGTTCTCTCCCAACAGGCTCTGGGTTCCTTGCGGCGTTTTCTTATTAAGGGGCTCTCAACAGCCCCCGTTCCTTTATGAGGTCCTATCGGGATAGATCGGCCCAATCCTTTCCCCTCCCCCTCCCTCCATAAGACCCTCTTTTTCTTTCCCCCTCGAGAAAGAGAAAGAAGAGAATAACTCCTTTCTTTCTTCTCTTCGCTCATCCCCTTCGTCAGCTGTTTGATCGGGATACTAGTAAGTGCAGAAAACAACCATCCTTTATGTATATCCTTTCACATCCAAATAAAAGTTGTTTGTTGCCATGGCCCGAAGGAGCCTTAAGCACTTGTACAACACCCATCTTGTTGTTTATTGTCTCATGAGAGTCTTGCCATGGAAGATGCTATCTCGGCGACCTTGAAGAAGGTAACTAAGAGGTTCGAGCGAAAGCTTGTTTGGACATGGAAAACAGATAACACATGATTAGGCATACTAGTGATGTTAGATTTTAAAAGAGTTAATTTACCTCCTCTCGAAAGAGTATTCCTTTTCCAGCCAGCTAGCTTGTTCTGGATCTTAAGAAGGAGCTCTTTGGCATTAGCAGGGTCCTTCCAGAACACAATATTGTGTATGCCCAGATATTTACCAATCGTACTCTTGTGTTGTATATTAAGAATATAGGCTATATTATTATGTGACGAGAACCACTTCTTCTTTTTTTAAAGAAAACAGTTTTTTTTTTATGCAAACAATTCTTATCTTTAAATGAGAAAGGAAACCTCATATTTTATATCATGTTCCGCTATTAATTTTTGTTCAATAGGCTCATGGATCAAACTAAATTAGAATCTTATTTTATATAATTTTTATTATTCACGAATAAAAGGAACAAAATTATAACATAACAAAAGCTCGAAACTGGAAACAAAAGTAAGGAAAAAGTTTATAAACCACGTCTCATCTAGCAATACAGAGTTGATAATATGTTTAATAATAATTTATAAACGTAGATAGTGTATATGAAAAAAAATTGGGAGCATGTGACCACCTGCAACACCCTAAGGGAGACTTTGTTGATTATGAAAATAAAATCCGATGTTTCATCTACTATATAACCTTTTATGAACTATAATTCTTATAATTGATCCTCCCGGAAAAAATTCCTGGGTCCACTACTCCCACATATTATAAAAAATGCATAAAATTAGAGAAGCCAAATTTGCAGTGATATATTTCATTAAAATGAAAAATAAGACCAAAAGCTTGGCTTCCAAAGAATGAGAAGAGAAGAATATGTTGAATGGCAAAAGATGGCAAAAACAGCAAGCCTTTCTTTACATTTGAAAATCCCATTTGCCTCTGTTTAAGCCACTACTCTTTCTTCAACCACAAACCTGTGTCTAACCAGCATATTTCGAAAAATAATTCGGTGGCCCGATCAATCTGAGATATCGACTAATTCTGCAAAGTACTGTCTGATTCATCAAGCCAATGCCACCTGAATCTGAGCAGCAGCAGACAATGAACATAAATGGGCAAAACAAGCTGAAGCCCAATTTCATTCTGCACACATGTTAGTATTGCATTAATTACTTGACTCACAAGTAACCTTTAATGTGCTTGCAAATCAGAAACTGTCACATTACCTATTCTAAGTGAAAATCTAGGTTTCTTCATCTGAACTGAAACCATCCTCCACCCGCCGTTCTGCAATTGCTGGAAACAATCGTTGGCGCATGTCCTGCACTGGCGGCTGACGAGTACTTTCTGGAGTTGCTTCTGTAGGTCTGTCTTTACGATTTTCTGGAGTTGCTGCTTCTGTAGGAATTTCTTTCTTGACAGCTGGCTTGGTTGGTTTCATTGCTGCTGCATTTCGAACCTGTGTACATATCTTGTTCAGGATTACCAAGAAATCACGCACAATCACAAACAAACGAATGCCTTCCTCCTTCCCTGCATTCCCATGGAAGTAATCCGCTGTGCTCTTCACCAGAGAAGTTATCCTCTTTTCCTCTTCCAACAGCCATGTAATATCGGTCTCTGCCCGTTCAAGAAAACTTGAAAATGTACGTACGAAATCACTGTCTTCATCCAGATTCTTCAGCTCAACATTTATGAAATCTCTAGTTTTGATTAACGACTGGCCAAGAGTTGCAACTGTTGAAGTTAGGCCATCGCCATCTACAAGTGCAGCCTTTCTCACATCTTCAAGTTCATTACTTAAGCCTGAGACAACCGCAAGACCAAGGCTACGGAAGTGCTCTTCTGATTCCTCAGAGAGATCCTCAGCTATGTCCTCTGTACTCACATTGGACATGCTCCGACTTGCCATGGCTGTTCGGGAAGCTCTTCGCCCCTCAGAACGGATGATCTCTTGAACAACAAAGTGCAAGAGTGTGGTCTTGCCATCAGTACCTTTCACATCAGCCAGTTTCAAAAGTGTATCGAGTCTGAATGCCTGTGCACCACCCCGGTAGGTGCCATCATTCATTCGGTTACCAGTTTTAAGAACTGCTTCCAAAAGTTTAAGGAATAGCCTACTCTTTCTGAGTTTGTTGCAAGCAACCTGACATTTTAAGATGAAAAATAGTTAGTAAACAGAAACATTCAAGGTTGCTTTCATCTTCAACATTAAGGCTACATTTGGTGAGCGGGATTGGATTGGATTGGATTGGATAACTCTTCAAATTCAATGTATTTTGAATGTAAAAATGGATACAATTTTATTGTAGAAGGATTAGATAGGATTAGACATGCAAACTTACCTTTTCTAATAGTTAGATAACACAGAAACATTCAAGGTTGCTTTCATCTTAAACATTATGGCCACATTTGGTGAACGGGATTGGATTGGATTGGATAACTCTTCAAATTCAATGTATTTTGAATGTAAAAATGGATGTAATTTCATTGTAGGAGGATTAGATAAGATTAGACATGCAAACTTACCTTTTCTAATCCAACTATTTTAAGAGGATTGGATTGGATAAGTTTTCTTCTATTTCTACTGCCTCTTATCCCCTTACAATGAAAACACATCCATTTCTACATTCAAAATACATTGAATTTGATGAGTTATCCAATCCAATCCGGGTATTTTGAATGTAGAAAATGGATGTGTTTTCATTGTAAGTTATCCAATCTAATTCAATCAAATTTTCGCCACCAAACGAGCCCTAAAGGACATAACTGACTATTGTTGTTCTAGTGTCTCACCTCTAAAGTTATTAGGGACTCTTTAGTGGTAGAGACCTCTTCTGGGAGGGAACACAAGAAGATCAGTGACTCAATGCGCTTATAAGCAAATGGTATGTCGACCATGGTTTTGAGGAACCGGTCTGCGGGGCTAAGTTGAGCAAAATTGCCTGTGAACAACCTGAGCTTCAGTTCTTCTTCAGAAGTCGGTGCCATCTTCAACAACGTTCGGAGGAGTTCCACAGGAAGGTCATTACCTGATTCACAAGAAATAACACATTTACCATCTGATCATCCAGGAAAAATGATTAAAACACCGTATTTCTAACATGATACTCAAGTTTTGTACATTTTAGTACTTGAGAGAGAGATTCACCTTCTCGGAGAGCATCAGAAACTTCTTCTGTTGACACATTCAAAGCTTTTAGAAGAATTGATAGATTTTGCGCCTTTTTCCTGTCAATAATTTGAATATACTGAATTGCAGGTTCTAAGGCTCCTGCTTCCTTCCTGCGATCGTTTTTGGCTTTCTCCGTGGCGTTATAACCAAATAGAGTCTCTATCTGCTCCTCATTGAATCTGTAAAGAAGTTGGAAGTTAAAATTGGAGTATTTAAAGTAAGTTTATTAATGGAAAATCAAATTCATCATGAGAGAATGCTATATAGCCTTACTGGAATGATCCTGCACTGATCTCATGCCAGACCATTGATTGATCAGCATTGGCATTAACCTTATCCCAGAAAAATGGCTTTAACTTGGTTTTTTGAGATCCAGTCTCAATATCCACATCATCACTACCCCCACTGCTTCCTTTCCGATGTCCTAAAGGTGGACGCATGTTACCAGGCATTGGTTTTGGTGGAGGTGCAACTTTTGGAGGTGGTGGGGCGCGAGGACGAGGAGGAGGAGGCGGTGGTGGACCTGGCGGTTTAGGGGGTGGAGGAGTTTGTCTTCCAGGTGGAGGTTTCAGTGGAGGAATCGTCCCTCCTGCTATGGCTTCTGACGTAGTGGCCTCACCCGGTAAAGATTCATTTTCAGCTCTCATCGACATATTATTTGCAAGCTTGGCATTTGCGCTGAACTCTTTGCTGTTACTTGAATTTTCTAAACTAGTAGACTTCTGTGAAGAGCCTGTGTCATTATGAACAATTTGTGAATAACAAAGTCATCATCAGTCAAGTAAAGAAATATAACATGTGCATATATACCGGCAGATAATGTGAGGAGAGGCCTGTCATCCTTTGGTCCATGACCAACCTTCCGGCTTCTCCTTTTCTTGATACAGCAAACACAGAGAAGTGCAAGAATGATAAGTGTTACTGCTGCAGTTCCGGCAATAGCTATTATTTTTATTAAACCGCCGTTGTCCTTTGGAGGCGGCTTTGCTTTTTTGGATGATGCAGCTTTTGGTTGTGGGTTTTTCTTCTTTGGCAATGGTGGAGGTCGGTTGTTTTTCTTTTTCGCTGTTGGATCTTTTGGTGGCGGATTTGGACCAGCACGAGTGGTAGTATGCGTTTGCTTGGTGGGAGGAGGTGAAGGTCCTTGGTTTCTAACCAACTTAACAGAAGGACCTTGAGTCAGAACTGCAGCCGGGCCTGGAGCAAGAAACGGAGAAGGGCCAGGAGCTTGATTTGGAGCTGGAGATGGAGCTGGTGGTTCTGCCGGAGTTTGTGAGTTACTGGCCAAATATCTTCTAGGAGTTTTCGGCAAACCTAGAAACCACTCTAAGCAAATAATGAACCAGTTGTTGGAGCTTTCCCTTTTACCAGAATCACGAAGCTTAATCCCTTTCCTTCTTAAGCAATTGATAAGTGTCTGTTTGACATGAGGAGGAAGAACTAGAATTGCCTGATGCATGCTGCTCTTTGCTAATAACTCCGCTGTAGAGTCCGCGGCGGCTTCCTGTGGAATGTACAAGTTGAATTTTTCAATAGCTTCTTTCCCATCCATAAGTTCTTTCCTGCAATGGATCCACGCCTGCTCCGCCTGCATTCAGTCAAAATATCCACTCAAATTTTGGTAACCATAGTGTAATCCTCTTGAATAAGAATGGCCTAACAATCATGACTTCAAAGTCTTCAATACAAAAACAATCACAAACTTTTCACTCTTTTCCCCTTACCACATTGTCATTTCTCGACACTGACAAATTCAATTTCATGATATACAATTTGAAAACTGTTTCTTTAATGGATGATATAGTTCTGATATTCGATTTTTTTGATTGTTCACTGATGCATCTTTGTCTGTACACATCATAGACACTTTGATTGTCCATTTGCTCCCATCTGTTTTACAACCCCTAAAGGAGATACAATGACTACTAAAGACCAGGTCTTTAGTGATCTCTCCGCTTATTTGTGAACAAATATAAACATGCCACCTAATTAATATCAGATTTCAAATTAGGAAAAATTACAAATTGACATTAATTTTTCTTCCCATTACCAATCGACACTAGTTCTTGCCTTTGCTTTCAAGACGCATTGCAGAAATTATAAAAAAGATTTAAATGGACACAAATTTAAACTAATTTCGAATTAAACCGAAAACAATTTAGACAATTCTCCGGATTCTAGTGAACAAAATTTTCAAACAATACATGTAACAATCAATGAAAGAATTAAAAAAATTAGAGGGTAATTTAAATTGTATCATACCATCTCTTCGTCTATCTCCAGCGAAACGAAGCCACCGCCATTGGCGAAGAACGTATCTTTTCCCCTCCTGACCCCCTCTGAGGCTCCTATCACCAATGCACAAGTCAGAATCACAAACACAACCGCATAGCTGCCTCTTCTCATTTCCATCCCATCCATAAAATTTCCTTTTCATTTCATCGAACTCGACACAAAATCCTCCAATTTTCCCGCAAACCAAACTGAAGCCTTTTCGCAAAGCACCTGTCTTTAAGCCTCCAACAATGGCCGCGCGCCGCAGTGCTCCTCCTGGGTCCCCGGAATGACGCGCTCCAGAGTAACTAACAATCTCCAAATCCGACACCAACCCAAGTCAGATTCCTCAGCTCCGAGAACAACCCACAAGTCTCCCAACGCTTCTCAATCGAAAAATCAGAGCTTTTCAAGATTCGGCGCGGAGACAACAATGCCTTGCAGCAGAACTATAAAATGCGCGGGCAAAATTGTGGCTTGTGTTTTGAACGTGGTGGAGGAGATGGCTTTGACAATGCAATAATATTTGCGTTCACGACGACCAACATCCAGCAATATTTTAAGAAATTGAGAAAAAAAATTGAATCAAAACACAAAGTCATGCAGAGCCTACCTGATCCAACCCAGAAAGGACGAATTTTGGAATTGGATATATTGAAAATAGGATTTTTTTTGTGTTTAGATTTTCCGTCGTCCGGATGTTTCTTGTTTTCCGGAGGAGAGAGAAATGACGCGAAATATAGACGTGCGGAGAACAATGTGGGACATCGGACACCCATGGCCATGGTTGTCTGCGCTTGGACTTATTTTGGTCTTTTGCCTCCAAATTTTTGGTTGTCTTCTAATGTTTCTCATATTTTTAGTCCAAAAAACTCTGTAATTCTGATCTATCTATCCATATTATCAAGAGAACTCACCAATCAGATTGAAGTTTGAGTAGACGGATCTCTATTTATAGGTTTTTTTTTGTTAGAAGAGATATTTATTCTATAACATATTACGAGAATACATGGATAGACACTAGGTCCATCAAGAATCCAATCGTGAACGTCAAGAGCAATAGCACGATCTGTAAAATATCTGTGGCCTGATTAAGTTCACGGAGAACTAAAAGGATAGGAAAATAAAATACATTTGTGTTCCAACAACAATGTAATTACAAATAAACAACGACAATGGGTTCAGTGGCCAAGTGGAACTTGTGAGATGCGCATAATGCTGCCTTGTTAAAAAACTTTTCCTAGAAAAATTCATTGGGAAAAAACCAAGGGAAAAGAAAAAGATTGTAGCGCGCTTGAATCGACAATGAAGAATTGAGGTTGAGTGCTTCTAATGAGAGACACATTAACTTTGAGAAAGACTGCAAAACAAGAAGTTATTGGAACATTCGTAACTAGAATAAAAGAGAAGTAGAATTCCTTAGAATGACTGCTAGGAGGTTGTATGACCCTCATCTAAAAAGAGAAATAAGAATAGGAAAATAAGAGTCAGAAAAGATCCATGAATAAACAGAATCTCAAACGTACTGTAAATTTAAAAATACTTTTTTCATAAAGTAAAATAAAATAAAAAATTAAATTTTATAGTTAAGATTATATCGTTAAGATTTTACAGTTATGATTCAATGCGCCTTCAACCAATTAGACTTTATAGTTAAGATTTGAAAGTCTGATTGGTTAAAGGGATTGCAATGAATAAATGATTCTACTCTTTATATTGAAGATTTGAAAGTCTGATTGGTTGAAAGGGATTGCAATGAATAGGTGATTCTATTGGGAGAATCACTCATTATTAGCTTGGTAAATAATAATAAATATTTTGCAGGGGGAGTATTTATTACCGACATTAATCTGATTAATTAATATATTCAGTTGGTGAATATTTTAATTAATAACCACGAGCCTCTGTATTTAAGCTTCACGCATTTTGCCGCATTTCTTTATATCTCAAACGTTGATGAAATCTAATGGTTTCAAATACAACACATTAGCAAGTTTTAAATTAAATTTCTCTTTTTTTTTTTCTTCAGTTTTTTACTAATTCTTTTATCATTTAAGCCTTAAATTAAAATTTTGCAAAAGATTAAAAATTAAAAATTTTCCTTTTTTATAAACTTAACAACTTCTAAAATATAACCCAAAAAAACCTTAACAACTTTTAAAATATAATGAAATTCAACTCTTAAACCCAGTAATAGCATAGTCAATCTTCAACTCAATCCCTCTTTACTAATACCTCCCACCATTCACCTCCTCCATCATAACCAATCTTATCTCTCTTTCTCTTGCTATCTTCTCCTCCTACTCTCTCTTTTTCAATCAATCTGCACCGGATTGGAAGAATGGTTTGTGGGCTTCATCGGGGAGGAGGGGGGATTGGTTGGGGTAGTGTCTATGTGGATTGACAGAAGGGTCGGTGGGTCTCTTGGGGTTTTTGTCTTGAAGGTAGATGGTGGTGCTTAGAGGGTTGTGTGTGATGATAAAATTGGTGGGCGGGAAAAGGAAACAAATTGGAAGACATCTGGTGAAGAGAGGTGGAGGGAGGTAGAGAAGATGACTCACTGGCTGGGTTTGGGGGAATCAAAGGGTTTGTAATTTATTGATTGATTTTTTTTTTCTCTTGATTTTAAGTTTTAAATTTTTTTAAATTTAAGAGTAAAATTAATTTTAAATGATAGAAAATTAATAATAAGAAAATCAGAAAAGGAAATATAAAATCAAATATAAGTATATTGATGTGCCATATTTTAAACCATTAGATATCATTAATGGTTGAGATATAGTAAAATGTGGCAAAATACGTGAAACTTATATGCAGAGACTCGTAGTCCTTTAAGTAATGTGGAGAACGGGTCATATATCGTCATCATCTTTACTAGAGATAATATTGAAATTATATGAATTATATGCCACTTGACAGCTGCATAATTTTTGAATATTTTATGCTCCCACAAACATAAATTCAAACTAATTTTTGCCAAACAAAAAAAAACTCGCACTAATTTGATGATTCATAAAACTAATATATACATATATAAGATAATATTATTACCAATTAGTTATCCAATTACAAAAGCTTGATTTCTAATGTCTAGCTTTTTTTTTTTTTTTTAATACTAATGACATTTTACTTGAATACAAGTGAAGTGCAAAACCCTTTCAAACTTTATTAAATCCCGCGAATGTATTTATTTACGGAACCTAGTAAGTAAATTCGCTTATAATACATGTATTATATATGTATATTGTGGGATAGTCAAAAAGTTAAGTCAAAAGAGATATTTATATATATAACGATACGTGTACTTTTTAGTCGAATGTTTTTTCATTCCAAAATAAGTTAATGTTCAAAGAAGCACATTAGATAATCATAATAAACAACAAAATAAAATTAATGACAATGAGTGAGAGAATTATGTACTCATATATGTTATTCATGGGCCAATAAGAAATTGTAGTATATTATCGATCTTTAGTAGCTAAATATATGCAAAATCAATACTGACACACTCAAATTTTAATACTTTGAGTATAAGTGACATTGGTATGTTTTTGGAAAATAGAAAGCAATACAGAAAAGAAAAGAGATAATTTCAAAAAATTTAACAATATTGATGTAATTTGCAACATATATCTTGTCTTATATGCGCATATAAATATATATAATAAAAACAATAACTAAAAATATTGTAGGATGGGCATGAGACCCCTCTAGTCCCTAGGTAGCTCCGCCTTTGTATATATGTATATGTTTTTAATAAATATATTTTTTTCGCATATTTTTTAAAATGTGTTTTAAAAATTAAAAATAGTATATACATATTATTCACATACATCACGTAATTTTGAATAATACTCATAAAATACAGGCATTTTTTATAGGTTATTGAAGGGAATAAATGAATATTTTGTAGATTAAATCAATAATAATACAATTTTATATAATTTCCAAACTTTTCATTATATCAAGGATAAATTAATATGGGCTACTTGACAACCCATTGTTTTACTTAACAACCTTTAAACATTATATTAAAACTGAGAAGTCCCTTGTTTACAACATGTTTAATAGTACATCCCTGCTGAGTTAAATTAGATTGTGTGTTTCCAGGTTTACCCTTCCGTTGTGTTTCCAGGTTTACCCTTCCGTTGTGTTTCCAGGTTTACCCTTCCGTTGTGTTTCCAGGTTTACCCTTCCGTTGTGTTTCCAATTTTACCCTTCCGTTGTGTTTCCAATTTTACCGATTAATTAATACAGAAGAGCAACATGAAGAAATCGTAATTGAAGACCCAGAAGATCGTGATGAAGAGTTCGTAATTTCCACACAACACATGTCTGGATTTCTCACTTCACCGTACCATCTTATACTCATCTATAATTCAAAACAATTTTATTCTACAAAAATTCAATTTTTACGCTCGACCCATTTGAACGAGATGAACAAGTTAAAACTCAAAATCATCCATGGAGAAACATGCAATTAAACTTGTAGCAATTTTAGGGAGTAGTTGAATGCGGAGAAATTTTGCAGAGCAGTTGTACCCGAAGTATTTTTGCAGAGCAGTTGCACTTGAAAAAATTGTTCATAGCAGTTGCATTCGATGAAATTTGTAACAACAGTTGCACTCGAAAAAATTGTGCAGCGAAGTTGCAATCCAAATAAGAGTGCAAAGTGTTTGAATACATGGTGTTGAGTCTAAGAATCGAAGAAGAAGATAAAGAGACCGAGAGAGAGAAGAAGTCGAGAGAGAGTGTTTAGCTATAGGAAAACTATTCTTACTGTAAAGCTATATTCATTTCATATATCATTCATTTACACATTACATATATATATATATATATATATATATATGATAGCTCTAACATACTTAACACGTTTGAGAGATAACAAACAAACTATCTACAACTGTGGCTACAACTGTCAATCACCCAGCTGTCTAACTAACAAACAGTCTAACTAACTTAACAGCTCTACTACTGTATTACGTATCTCTAACACCCTCCCGCAATTTGATGCGAGGAAGGCGAAGCAGAAGATTATCCATAAAGAACTCAAACTGAGGCGTATGAAGGCCATGTGTCATGATGTCGGCCAATTGAGCAGCAGAGGACACATGAGCCAAGCGAAGGCTTTTGTTTTGGACGCATTCACGGATAAAATGGACGTCAATCTCAACATGTTTTGTGCGACCATGGAAGACTGGATTATGTGCCATTTGAATGGCAGAGATACTGTCACACCAAATCAAAGGCACGCGAGGGAGAGTCAAGCATAAGTCAGCAAGCAAGTAAGAAATCCAAAGCAGCTCACAAGCCGTATTGGCAAGGGAGCGATATTCAGCCTCTGCAGAGGAACGGGAGACAGTGGCTTGCTTCTTTGCTCCCCAAGAAATGGGGTTAGGACCAAGGAAGACAATATGGCCAGAAGTGGAGCGGCGAGTGTTGGGATTACCACCCCAATCTGCATCAGAAAAGGCTTGCAAATGAAGGGGACCAGAGACATAATGAAGACCACAATCAAGAGTACCTATGATGTAACGAAGAATACGTTTCACAGCCACAATGTGCACATCAGTTGGAGCGTGCATGAATTGACACACCGTGTTAACAGAGAAAATAATATCAGGCCGGGTAAAGGTTAAGTAATGAAGAGCACCAACAATACTTCGATACAAGGTGGGATCAGACAACAGTGTGCCATCATGGACGAGAAGTTTAGTATCAGGAACCAAAGGAGTGGAAACAGAACTGCATGTGGACATACCAACTTTGGCCAAGAGATCAGTAGCATATTTACGTTGATGTACGAAGATGCCCGTAGTGGAGTAAGAGATCTGCAAACCAAGAAAGAACGATAAAGAACCCAAGTCCTTCATGTCAAACTCACTACCAAGGGCCGTACTTAAGCTAGCCACTGCCATGGAGTCATTACCAGTGACAATAATGTCATCGACATATAGCAAGACAATCAACAAAACGGAACCTTTATGAGAAATAAACAAGGCAAAATCAGAAGATGACTGAATGAAGCCTGACTTGAGCATGTGAATGGTGAAGCGAGCATTCCAAGCACGGGGAGCTTGCTTTAAACCAAACAAGGACTTAACAAGTTTACAAACATGGTCGGGATGAGTAGAATCAACAAAGCCAGGAGGTTGATCCATATAGACTTCCTCATCTAAGCCATGCAGAAAAGCATTCTTCACGTCGAGTTGTCGCAATGGCCAATTAAACTGAGCTGCAAGAGCTAACACAAGACGAACTGTGGTATGCTTGACTACAGGACTAAAAGTTTCCTCATAGTCAATACCAGATTCCTAAAGATACCCTTTGGCAACAAGTCTTGCCTTGTGTCGAGCTATAGACCCGTCTGCATGTGTCTTGACCTTGAACACCCATTTACAGCCAATCACCCGTCGAGAATGGGGCAATGGAACTAAAGTCCAAGTGTGTTGATGATGGAGAGCAGTAACTTCATCGATCATAGCTTGATGCCACTCAGGAACTTGTAAAGCTTGTTTGTAAGAAATAGGTTCAGTGAAAGAACTAACAGCAGGAACAGTAGCGTGCAGTGCAAGAAAGCCTTTTCTGCTGGGTTTGACTATACCGCTCTTCGAACGAGTAAGCATAGGATATGCTGAACAAGGATGAGGAGTATGAACTAGAAGAGAAGGACATGAGAGATCAACCACCAGATCAATAGGAGCGGAAATGGAAGAGACATCAGGAGAACCAGATTGATGTAGAGAAGCAGGTGGCACAACAGAACCTGCTTGTGAAACCTGAACTGCAAACGAGACTGGAATAGCAGCCTGAGGACTAAGAGGCGTTGAAGAGCCTGACTGTGAGGTTGGTGCCTCATAGGAGGCTGGTGTGGAAGAAGTTGAAGCCACACTAGGTAACAAACTGTCGGGAATATAATGTGGACTAGAGAGAGGTGTACAACTAGGTGGAGTCACATTGCCAGAACCATATGCATATATAACAGAAGGAGAAGAGGATGCGTAAGACACTGCGTTAGACACTGAACGAAAAGGAAATTGAGATTCATCAAAAATGACATGTCGAGATATGTAAGTTCGTTTGGTGGGAATATGATAGCAAAGAAAACCTTTGTAGTCTTGAGGATAACCGACAAAGACACATTATGTGGTGCGAGACTCAAGTTTGTGTTTCATATATGGTATGAGGTATGGAAAACATGCACAACCAAAGGCTCGAAGAGAGACTAAAGAGGGATGATGTGAAAACAAGCAGAAATAAGGGGATTGCATTTGTAGGACAGAAGATGGCATTCGATTGATAAGAAAATTGGCAGTTGAGTAAGCATGAAACCAAAAGGAGTGAGGCATAGAACCATCACTTAACAAAGTGATGGTTGTCTCAATGAGATGTCTATGCTTACTCTCAGCAAGACCATTCTGCTGAGGAGTATGGGGACAAGATTTATGATGTTCAATACCCTGAGAAGACAAGAAGTCACCCATGGCGTTACTGATAAACTCACCCCCACCATCACTTTGAAGAACTTGAATAGACTTGCCAAAACAAGTAGAAACATAAGAATGAAATTTGACAAACATAGAACAAACTTCAGATTTATTGAATAAAGGGTAAATCCAAGAGTATCGAGTACAATCATTAACAAATAGAACATAGTATCGATATCCAAGAGTAGACAGACAGGGACTAGGACCCCATAAATCTGAATGGATTATAGAAAATGGCACAGACGCCTTATGATCTAAAAGAGAAAAAGGAAGTCTAGATATTTTTCCTTGAAGACAGGAATCACAAAGGTGAGAAGAAGAATCAGGCTGGTGTGAAATATGAGCTTGAGTTAACATGGTGTGCAATACAACATTGGTGGGATGGCCAAGCCTATGGTGCTAGAGGGACGATTGTATCCGCTATCCCAAGCAACCAACACCAACAGAACCAACACCAATAGACCCATGTGAAGGAAATGAGGAGGAAACAGGCAAATGCATTGGAATATGATATAGACCAACAACACTAGGAGTGTGATACAACACTTTCCCCAGTTTGTCCTGGATGTGAAGAGAGGATGCATCAAATACCATTTTACAATTACGATGCAAACAAAACTTATGCACAGAAAGAAGGTTATGCACTAAGTGTGGAACATGGAAGACTTTGGATAGTTCAAACTCATGATGAGACAAAGGCAATGTGACAGATCCAACACTAGTTATAGGCAAGACATTACCATTTCCAACAGAAATACCTGAGTTTAGTGGACATGCCTTGGATTGTTGCAGCTGAGAATCATCACACACCATGTGGTGAGTAGCACATGAATCAGCCAACCAGAAAGTCGGGTCATTGAACTCATAACCAGTCGTAGCTGATTAAGCTTGAGGCTGTAAAGGAGGCATGTATATCACACCAAAGTTTCCCCTCTGAGAGCAGACCAGAGCTTCATGTCCAGGTAGCTTACATAACTGACAAAGAGGAGCTGGCTAAGCCACTAGTGGAAAACCAGAAGAGGAACCAAGGACACCTAGACCATGGTTAGCAGGCACATGAAACTGAGCACCAGGAGAACTAGTGTAACCATGTGGATAAAAACCACCATTTCCACCAAAATTATTAGGAGGATAAGCATTTTTGAAACCTCTATAACTAGAATGCTGAGGATAACTGTTGTAGTTGTTATTATAGTGATAGTTTGGATTGTATCGATTTCCTCTATAGTTATTGCCTCTACCTCGATAGCCATTATTCCTTCCTCTACCACGATAGGTGTTCCTACCATACCAGTTGTTCTGATAGTTGTCATGATAAGTGTTCCTTCCATGCCACTGTGAGTCTTGCCATGGTGGCTGTGAGGGTTGTGAAGAATGAGACTGTTGTGGTGGAGTATCAGCAGGCTCCTTGGTTGCAACCATAGCAGTGAGAAGCGAGGATTGAGTCTGTTGTTGTGTTGTGACCTTTGAAAGATCTACCTCCTCAACTAAGAGAAGAGTGCGAAGTTCGGACAAAGTGACTGGTACTGGTCGTGCTCGAATGTGAGACTTGAAAGAGTGATAGTCTGTAGGTAAGACATTCAAGGTGATCAGGATCACATCCTTATCAGTGACAATGAGATCAGCACTGGCCAACCTTTGTCTCGTCGATCTGATTTTGCTCAAGAAGGCCTCAATTGAGTCAGGTCCCTTCTGGATTGTTTGAAGGTTAGTCTTTAGTTGCATAAGGTTGGCTTCAGATAAAAAGGAGAACCTTTCTTGCAAGGTAAGCCAAGCAGCTCTTGATGACTCACATGTCATGATCTCAATAAATACATCCTCATAGATCGTTGCAATTAGCATATTTAGCAAGGCAGCATCCATGTCGATCTATGTATGATAGGATACATCAGACGACAAAGGACTAGGACATGATCCATCGAGATAACCGAACAGATGAAATCCTTTCAACAATCTGTGGATCTTAACACTCCAGGAAATATAATTTGTATCATCTAGTTTGATGGACACAAACTCAGTAGCATGTTTGAGTAATTCTATTGCATATGTCATATTCAAGAAGTAAAATCTTTTTTTTTTTTAAATTCAAAAGGTCGACAATGTCGTCACAAATCAATCAAAGTCTAGCGTACTCTTCCTTCACAAATGTACTAAGCACTAATACGTACTTTCCAAGACAAGAGAATCAAAGTATACAAGCTAACAAGAAAGGATCGAGAGTACTTATCGTTCACAAAGCTGATTCCAAAATCGAGAACGATTATGCAGTAGAAGGACTCGAGAATCAATTGAGAAGAGAATCGAGAAGAGGATCGAAATGAGGACTGAGTTGAGAAGCGAAGGATCGAAATGAGGACTGAGTTGTGAGGTCAGAATCAAGATGGAGATTGAAGTGAAAATTGAGCCACGAAGTCAGAATAGGCAAAGATCATCGTCACCGGCATGATTGCAATCTAGATCTTTGGTTTTCATACAAATCAGAGCGTGGAGCACTAGGACCAAAAGCTGTGAGCTTTATAGCTCTGATACCATGTTCGAATACATGATGTTGAGTCTAAGAATCGAAGAAGAAGATGACGAGACTGAAAGAGAGAAGAAGTCGAGAGAGAGTGTTTAGCTATAGAAAAACTGTTCTTACTGTAAAGCTATATTTATTTCATATATCATTCATTTACACATTACATGTATATATAGATATATATATATATATATATATATATATATATATATATATGATAGCTCTAACATACTTAACACGTTTGAGAAATAACAAACTAATTACCTACAGCTGTAACTAACTACCTACAACTGTGGCTACAACTGTCAATCACCCAGATGTCTAACTAACTTAACACCTCTACTACTGCAGCTCTACTACTGTATTACGTATCTCTAACACAAAGCACTCGAAAATTTTGTGCAGAGAAGTTGCATTCGAAAGGTTTTTGCTAAACAATTTTGCATAGCAGTTGCATGTACTCTTCCTAACCTCTTCCTCATCCTCTTTCTAACCTCTCTGTCTTCCTCACCAAAAATGCAGACCCCAAACCCAAGTCCTAGAACAATTAATTTTCTCGGCAACCAAATTTGGAAGAGGAAGAAAATTGTTACCTGATGCATTGGACTTCGCAGTTGAACATGGCGATATAGAAAGGATCGAGTGTGAACAGTTTGATTGTGGCTATTAGAAAGGGGTGATCTCTCTCTGATTCAACAAACAAACCTCACCTCAAAATTTCAAGAAATAGGAGAAGAGAGGAGTTGGGGGCGGCGCTGGGCAACTAAATCTTTGCAATTAGGGTGAGTGGCATGTGTGAGATTATTATGATTTTATTGGCCTTTTTCAAGTGTTCAATGTTTAGATTTTTGACAGTTGACATATGACTGGGACCGGAGATTCCAATTTCTTTGCTTCCAAGGTTTTTAGTATTATAAATAATTTAACAGCCCTTATATCAATAGAAGAAGTCTATATAACATACATATTTCTTTTACGGACAATACCCGTCCCGTATTCTACTAATTATGCACCCAAATTTGCATTTTGCATGTGCAGTTAACAATCCGACTTTTATCACCTTTACCCTCTACTTTTCTGTTCTGTAGGTGGGTTTGTACTACGGTTAAATATATGTTACGTGAACTAAAGAACAATTGGGGATGTAGCTCAGATGGTAGAGCGCTCGCTTAGCATGCGAGAGGTACAGGGATCGATACCCCGCATCTCCATTTAGTTTCAAAATTTTGGTTTTGTTTTTTTATTTTAGCTTTTTGAACTTTTGGGTTTGTTATTTTTAAATTTTTTGCCCTAGATTTTAGTTCAAATTTTTTGCCCTGGATTCTAGTTAAAAAGTTTTTACTCTTTCGATTTTAATTAATATTTTTTTTTAACTCTTTAGTTACTGCAGTTGCAGAGTTGAGAGAGGTAGAGAAGACAAGCCAGACACTGAACATTCTCTTCTGCTCCACCTCGACGTCAAGACTGCCATCATCGTCGTCGACAACATTTGAAGATTTGTGTTTCCTGTTTTCCATGAATGGAAATATCAATCGTAAACTCCTCACAAGATCTTTTTGCACCACCGCTGTCCATTTCAAAGAACAAGCGCTCAGCCCGCAGCTCACTTCCCTTCAATGTGGAGCCTTCTTACAATCGCTCACCAAAACCAAAGCTTTCCCAGAAGGCCAGAAACTCCACGCCCTCGCCATCACTTGTGGGAATCTCATAAACAATACCTATCTGAGCACCAAGCTCGCTGCTTTTTATGCAAACTGCGGCAGGATGGCCCAAGCACAGGTGATTTTTGATTCTATTCAATTCAAAAATTCGTTCTTGTGGAATTTCATGATTAGGGGATATGCTTCTAATGAATGTTCATTGAAGTCCCTTGTTTTGTACCGTGAAATGCTTAGTTTTGGACAGATGGCGGACAATTTTACTTACCCTTTTGTTCTCAAGGCGTGTGGTGATCTGTTGGTTGTGGAAATTGGGAGGACAGTTCATGGTGAGGTTGTGGTTAGTGGGTTTGAATCGGATATTTATGTGGCCAATGCTCTTCTGGCTATGTACTTGAAATTCGGGGATTTGGGATTGGCATGGATGCTGTTTGATAAAATGCCTCTGAGGGATTTAACTTCTTGGAACACAATGATTTCAGGTTATGTGAAGAGTGGTAGGCCGAGAGTGGCTTTAGCGGTTTTTGAGAAAATGGAAAAGGCTGGATTAAAAGCAGACGGGACAACTTTGCTTGGAATCCTCTCTGCTTGTGCCGAGTTGATGGCACTGAAGCTGGGGAAAGCAATTCATGCATATGTGGTTCGACACAGTTGTGAAATCCATAACGAGTTTCTGGAAAATGCTCTTATTGAGTTGTATTGTAAGTGCAAATCCCTGGCTTATTCAAGGCGATTATTTGATGGGGTGAAATTGAAAGATACCGTGTCATGGAACTCTATGATTGGAGGTTACGAGCAGAATGGAGATGCTTTTGAAAGCTTAGGACTTTCCTGCCGAATGGTTATGGAAGGTGTAGAGGTTGATGAAGCAACTATTATACCAATGCTTGGAGCTTGCGGTCAGATCAGTGCCTTGCAATTTGGTATGTCTGTTCATTCTTGCCTTATCAAGAAAGGGTTTGGTGTAAATATCATTTTGGGAACTGCCCTTATAGACATGTATTCTAAATGTGGAAGTTTGTCTTGTTCACGTCGTGTTTTTGATGAGATGCCCAGAAAAAACTTGGTTTCTTGGAGTGCTATGGTTTCAGGATACGGGGTTCATGGCAAGGGTGAAGAGGCAGTCTCCTGTTTTCGTGAACTGATAGCAAATAATTTTACTCCAGATGACGGTGTTCTTACTTCCGTTTTGTCATCATGCAGCCATGCAGGCCTAGTGGACGAGGGTAAAGATATTTTCAACAGAATGACCATAGAATACAATGTAAAGCCTGCACTTGCTCATTATTCATGTTTGGTGGACCTTCTAGGACGAGCAGGGAGTGTGGATGAAGCATACGAACTCATTAAGACAATGGATGTAAAGGCTAGCAGTGATATATGGGTTGCACTTCTTTCTGCTTGCAGGTTACACAAAAATGTCAAGCTGGCAGAAATTTCAGCACAGAAAGTTTTTGAAATGAACCCAAAAGGAGTGGGGAGCTACATTTGCCTTTCCAATATTTATGCTTCTGAGAAGCGATGGGATGATGTGGAAAGAGTGAGAACTATGGTGAGAATGAAGGGACTGAAAAAACCACCAGGCTGCAGCTTTGTGGAGTTGGATAAGATGGTTCATAGGTTCTTAGTTGGAGATAAGTCACACCCACAAACACGGGATATCTATGCGAAGTTAAAAGACTTGAATTTGCGACTCAAGGAAGCTGGATACAAGCCTGACACCACTTCCGTGTTCTATGATGTCGAAGAAGAAATAAAGGAGAAGATGCTTTGGGATCATAGTGAGAGATTGGCAATTGCTTTTGCTCTAATCAATACACGGCCAGGTACCACAATCAGGATCACCAAGAATCTTCGTGTATGTAATGATTGCCACACAGTAACAAAAATGATTTCAAAGGTTATGAGTCGAGAGATTATAATGCGAGATATCCATAGATTCCACCACTTTAGAGATGGATTTTGCTCCTGTGGAGATTATTGGTGAATGATTTTGTCATAAGATATATCTACATTTATTCCATGGGAAATACAGATTCTTTAATTCAAAATGCAGACATCTCAAACAGTATTGACATTGCCACATTATGCCAATTTATTGTTGATCCAGATCCAGCCCTTTTATTTAATTCATTACAGGCGGCTTCTCTTCACACTAGGCTATTTTATGACCTAAACAGAGAAAAGATTTTACTTATCAGATTAGAAAGTAGACCACCACCTCCACCGTTGACACTCATATCTGTTTGTTTATCCCATGGGAGTGGTTGCTCTGCTTTCGTTGCTTCTAGAAGGTCCTCAATTGGAATTTTTGGTTTTGACCGCTCCAAAGGACCTAGGTGGTGATTGTACTTCTCTGGGTCTGAACAGTGATCCTGCAGATAAGAGGGATGGAATGACATTTTCCATCATGAAACACTATATTCTTAAGGCACATACATGAAGATTGCTTACCTGATCAGCATGCATCTTCTTCACAAATGTCTTGAATAAATTGAGATTTGTCTCTTTTAGAAGGTCATCCGATAGACGAAGGTATGTCACCCCATACATCCTCAGTTTTGGTGGTCCGTTCTTATTGATGCCATTTGGTCTAGCATTTAAAAGGATTTGGTCATAAGCTGTACTGTCATACCTTGAAAGAGCATTTTCCCCTGCAACTTCTATGTTTTCTCTCCAACCTCCACTCAAAACCTGCACATGGATGTTGCGAAATATAATTTTCATAGTGCGCAATTGTACTATTTGAATGTGTCATTTGTATAAGTTTTTAAATTTGTTATTATAGTTCTTTTTACTTTGCATGTTTTGTTAAATTGAAGAAATAAATTCAATAAGCATACTTGATATGTTTTAGCTAGAAACTGGTTTTTTCCCTGGAAGTCTGGAATTGAACTTCATTTTTCTGATACATTTATTTGTCAAAGTGAAGAAGAGAACACTACAAGATTGTCCCAAAAACACAGGAAAGTAAACTAGAAAATTTGGTTTTAATAAATTCTAGTGTTTACCTGCTGAACAAGTTCCTGAGGCGCACTTTTGGCATTCTCAGGTTGTTCCGTGTTCCTCATCTCTAGACATGTGAAGTTCAGAATGGCATGATGCCTTGAGAGCATCCTCGCTATTGGTCGGTACCCATCTCGGTCGTTCAAGTTGTAGTATCCTGCAGTAAGCTCCGCAGCGTGATTATCAACTCTGTACCACCAGTGGATTCCAGACACCTGTTTTGATGATCAAAGATGGAGTCTTGGATTAACATTGAGAGAAAGATGGTAAGTACTGCTAATATGAGTTAGTTATGACATAAGAATATTTACTTTGGCTGCTAGCTTTAATTTACAGCCCACGAAAGCTTTGTTTGCTCCATCCAGGATCTCATCACCATGGATCAGTAATTTGTTGGAGTACCAAGTCAAGAAGAACTTCCCTTTCTCGGTAAGGTATGTTCCATTTGACTTGAAGAACCCTGAAGATTCGGGAGTGTCATTGTATTCTCCGGCATCATCTGGCAACACCCATTCAGGATGACCAGCAGTTGTTGCAGCCTCTTTGAAATCTGCTTGGAGATACTTATCATAGCACTGCAATTGCCACAGGTAATGTGTTTTTTAATTTAATTTATTTCTTAATAGGGCCAGTAAGCCATAGAAGTTGTCAAATTACTAAAACAGTCCCACCTGAAATTCTCCAATGCCTGGAAAAACCCATCCTTGAGTTTCCGGATAGGAGGAATACCTGAGCTCTCCTGCAGGGCCAAGACCTACTTCAATGTCTATAATAAGTCCGGTTTCTAGAAAATCGGACATGTTCTCTCTGAAGCTCTTCATGAAATCACTATATATCTGAAATATAACAATTAACATATACATAGCACTAAATCAATTACATATCTGATTGCTAGCCAACTTAATGAACATTACATACTAAATCTTTGTGTAGCTTACCACAACAGGAGTTCGTCCCTGAAAGAGACGCTTGTTATCCACTCCTAGAGTGAGGTATTCCGGGTTCCTGTTACCCTTTCGATTGGTATAAAAGATATCAGGGTCTGATTTTCCAATATCCAGCACCCATTTCGGGAGTGGGATGGTTACAACATCTCCTACATTCCCACCACATTGGTGGAATGACATTATAGCTTGTAATTTCAGCCCACATTCTTGAACTACTTGAAACACACTCCGATAAGCATTCCAATCATACTGCTTAGGCCCTTTCGA
Organism: Oemleria cerasiformis; assembly: GCA_037349345.1. Classification (NCBI taxonomy): domain Eukaryota; kingdom Viridiplantae; phylum Streptophyta; class Magnoliopsida; order Rosales; family Rosaceae; genus Oemleria; species Oemleria cerasiformis. The sequence continues at coordinate 1,366,535 of JAZGTL010000003.1, forward strand.
TTCTATGATCCCCCACCACACATCTACCATGACTCCATCAATACCTGCTGCTTGCAGCACCTTCAACTCTTTCGCGAGTTTCTCTCTGTCTTCTACAACATTATCAGCCGTAACAACTCCCAACTGATACAAACAAAAGAATTCCAAGAAAAATTAGCATTTCTGTTGATAAGTGAGAAGAAAAATTAGCGTTAGCGTAATGTTTGTGACTTACCGGGAGCATCACATAGATTGGAACATAATTTGCTAGCATCTTTTGTTGATAAGTTTGAGAAGTTGCAACCTGCATTGTTGTGTGAGAAAGGTTTTAGGCTTGATTCTCAGAAACGATGGGGCTGGCTGAGCTTTACTACTCCAGCCTTGTGCCATTTATAGAAACTATATCGCTATCTTGATGACCAAAAAGCCAAAAGCAATCACATCTGTACCTTATCTTTGCATGAAAACCAGTGCACAAATTATTGGTACCCTTGTAGGGACCATGCCAGCTAAAACTTCACATGGTTATATTGTGTTTGCTTTCTGAGTCTGCAATTTGGACCACTCCATAGAGCCTGATCCGTATTTGCCCTCAAATATCTTTCCAAAAGTCGGTATCGTTCCAAAATTAGGTTACAGATGCATGATACAAGGGGCATTAAGGTCATTTTAGCTCCCATGGGGCATAGGACCTTACCTACTACTGTCTTTAATCTTGATACTGAAAAATAAACTTGGAAGTGACACACCTCCTTCAGCATATGCTAAAGACTGGTAAATTTATTTCATGCTCGTAGACGTATGTATAGTTAAGTTAGTTAGAGTGGATGTGTTTCTCTTTTTGGATCCGAGATTGAATCCTTCTTTCCGTAATCTAGATTAGTTTAAAGTAGAATATTAATCTTATTAAAAATAAATAAAGTTATTTCAAACACACGCTAGTTTGTGTATTTTATTTAGACTAGTACTATAATAGGGTCAAATACCTATTTGGTTCCTTATTTTATTACCTATAATTTTCAATTTTCTATTTCACGCGAAATGCCTGTTCTTGTCTTTAGGATTCTCACTGCTTCTTCATCCCTCAGTCAACTCAATTTTTACTCTATCCCACTCTGAAAGTCTCCCTTAAAAACTGAATATAAGACCATTACATGATAGGCAAAGCATTCATTTTTATGGCTATGTAATTTCCCTTTATACACGGCCTAATCTGCATTTTTTCAGACGCTCCAAATGTGTGGGACCGGGGACCGGCCTTGTGTCATTGTGATAGTTATTAATTATTGTTTCTCTTTCAAGCCTTAAAGATATTTATGGTAGAATTTTTACATGTGGAGATTGTGAGGCAGCTACTTACCTTTCGTTCTGTGGTCGAAATTTCAGATGCCACAGCTTGAGGATTTCTGATTATACTGCGGGAGCTGAACTTCGGAGCACCTTGCCTCCATACTTTACTTGCTCCTTCTGCATTCTCAACTCCATTTAAAAACGGAACACCGGGGCAGAAACACATGTCGTAAAGCCTTAGTTTCTGCCCCAAGCTACTGAGAGTTACACTCGTCATGAAGAAGTTTCATGACAATGCTTATGGAGGATGACAAGTTACGTGATTAAACGACAGTGCTATACTACTATAACATGTTTGAGCCAGAAAACCGAACCTACGAAGGAATGTGGTGAATTGTGTGTCTAAGTTCTCACTATTAATCCTATTTTGTTGCATGAAAACTCTGGTTTTTGGTCGATATATAGGTTATGTTTATGGAATCTTACAAGAGACTTCGAGACCTCTGGTTGGAAAGGGCATGTAGGAGACGGCATGGACACGAAAACGAGTAGACAAACAAGTACAATCCCACATTATTTTCTGGCCATACTGATTTTGATTAATGTTTTCTTTCGAGTCATTGTCTTCTCTATTTTTTGTGGACTTGAGAGCTCCTGCTCATGGGTAGGAACAAAAATTGCATCCAAACAAAATGGGTTTGTGAAAAAACCAACTAAAATTGAGTTGCCGACTTGTATTCCTTTAAAATGAGGAATTGGGAGAAGCTAAATTTGTTAATGTTATGTGAAGATTGCATCCGAAACTAATTAGGTATTCGCATAAATGAGTAATTATCAGCAGTTGTTATTATTATTATTTTTTTAATATAAGAATGTTGAGGAAATTGATTAGACACTAGGTATCAATTTCACCACGAGAATCGAAGTCGAGATCTCCTATTATAATTATATAATGAGTTTAATACTCCGAAACCTCCTATTACATAATATTTTCAAATTTTTTTTTTCTGTCAGAATTTCGGAAGTTGTTAGTGACACTTGTAAAAATGCGTGTACATATGAGTGTTAATAAAAATTGACAGGTTTTTAGGCTGGGGCTTAATTAAGATTATAAATCCAAATGTCTTTTCATAATTAACCAAAAGTTCAAGTTAGCTTAAACTCAAATGTAGTGGTATATTGATGATATTGAGGCCCATGATAATATAACACTATGAATTTAGTGCAAAATAGCCCACAATTAAAAAAGGCCTTAAAAGCACTGGAGGAAGCCCATGAGAGTGAAAATGACATGTTTGTATTCTATTCATATAATAATACATACACGTACAAGTAGTTTGGATTACGTTTGGGGAGCATGATTGATTTGAATTGGATAACTTTTTAAATTCAATATTTTTTTTTGAATGTAAAATAGATGGAATTTAGTTATTGGAGGGTTAGATAAAATTAGACATGAAAGAAAATTTACTTTTTCTAATCCTACTTAAGAGAATTGAATTGTATAATTTTTTATTTATTTTTACTCCTTTTGATTCCCTTCTAATAAAAACACAATAATTTTTATATTTAAAATATATTGAATTCGATAAATGTTTTTACCAAACTAGGCCCATGTGTAAACTTAAAATACGTGTTCTAGGCTCTAGCCAAGCCGAAGGTGACAAAAGTGGAATAGAAACAAGTGATCGAGCTCTCCATCCCAAGAGAAATGACGTGGCAGTCTGTCCGGGTTGGTGGCTCAACTCTCAATATATCCCTCTTCAACGGCTTTACTTTAATGTACCCGTACTAACCTTTAAGTTCACAGTAAATACCCAACATGCCCTTTTCTCTAAGCACAATACCTCAAGAACACCAGGAGCAAGGGGTGTGTTACATTTATACATTAGTCATGATTGTATGATTTAGTGTACATTTATACATTAGTCAGTTGAGTATTCTCCAACTCTGGAGGCCATAATTTATCTTACGTACAGGTTGAGACGTTGAGTCGCAGACCCTGCTAATTATGATTTGTCTTATAAATGATGAGTTAGTTGCGAGACTTGTTCGTACTTTATTAATTTGTCCGAAAGGATTATGCCACATACATCGAGAGACGTATTTTCTAGCAAGAGGAAGGGCATTCTGGGAAAGTCCGTCTGCAAGACTGCAGGCAGCTGCTTAGGACTTCTTTTTTGAGAAACAGCTAATGTAGTTGGCGTTGGCAAATGCTATTTTCGGTATTTATTTATTTCTTTTTTATCAAGTAAATTTTTGTTCTTTTTTTTGGGTCTGAATCTAACTTTTTCTTTTTCTTTTTCTTCATTGAAATTGGGCTTCACGTGCCACACTTAACACTCTCTCCCCCAATCCTAAATTCCACAAAGTCCCAAAACCAACACTCACTCTCTCTTCTTCCGTCTTCTTCACCATGAGAAGAAGACGAAAAAGACCCAACTAACCCCACCACCACCACCGCCATTCTCTCTGCCAAGCTCTCAGACAGACCCTCTGCTACAAAATCCACAAAAGGAAAAAATGTGCTATGTCGGAAAAGCAACCAAGATCTTCATTTTCGTCGTCACTGTGCTTGTGGTTCTCGGCCTCGTTTTGGGATTTGGGGTTCTCCGCCACGGCCTTCAGAAACCCCGCAGATGCTCCGGCAACGGCGATTCAGACTCATGCCACTCCCTCTATTCTCCGCCACTTCCCTTCCCCAATCCCAATTCTGGCTCAAATCAGCCCAGCCCACAAAACCCCGATCCCACTCTGACCCAGCCCAGCCCATCCACCCCCAATTTCAATCCCCCTCCACCTAACCCAGATTCCGGCCCCTCCCCACCCATCTCAATTTCAACCCCTCCTCCTCCATCCACCGCAATTCAAAACCCACCTCCTTCACCCACCTCCATTTCAAGCCCGCCTCCGCCTAACCAAACTCCCAATCCTCCAGCCTTTCCATCTCCGCCGCCGCCTGCTGCCGCGGCGCCGCCGTTCAGTCCAACAAGGGACGCCCAGGTGACCCCAGGTCCTGCCCATTCTTAGCTGCCCTGCAATTTCATTTCTACAATTTAATTTTTGTTCCAAATTGTTCTTTAATTTTGTTTATTTTGATTCTTATAATTTCATTCTTGGATCGATGGGCAATGGGTTGGGTTTGTTTTTGTACATAAGATGCGTGTGAATTTTGTAATGGTGGATTTTTGGAGCAGAAAAGCAAGCATCTTTGTCACTCCATTCGAGAATTACTGTGAAGTGTGAATTTACTCAAAACAACAGACAGTCAGTACACATCAGCACTGTAGTTTTCTTTTGTGCATTCCATGTTTGCCGCTTGTCAATCAGGTTGACTACGCTGTCTCATGATTTTTACCCTTCCATTGCGATTGCGATTTGATTAGACGAGTCAAACGGGTCGGGCTGGTTGAATTCGGATATATTCGTGTTTTGTATCGTGTTCGGTGTATTTAGTGTTGTGTTCGTATTCTCGTTTGTTGGTAAGATTTAAGTCCGGGCCTAGCCTATGTTGGGAAGATTTAAGCCCAACCCAGTCCATAATCCATCACCTCTTCGTGCTCGTGCCCAGTCCATAATCCATCCTAGCCTATGCTGATATTTCCTTACGGGTCCTATTTTCTTTTTAAAGGTTAAATAAATATTTTATATTTATCTTTTCCGTAATCAAATATATAAAATATTTTAAGTTTGAAACTTTAACTTCATTGTTTACATATTTATGAAAATAGAAATATTAATATTAAATATGCCGTGCCTATGTATAAAAATAAAATAAAATAAAATAAAAAATATGCCGTGCCTAGTTTTTGCCTGTGTTTGTGTCGTCCCTAGTCCATATCGTGATCATGCAATCCCTAATGAGCTAAAAACTTATGCCCAAACCGACTCATATATTATATTGTACAATGGCTTATTTTTGTCGTGTTGTACTATGCCATCCCGACTCCTTTGACACCTCTAATTGCGATTTTACACTTGAATGTTAGTTTTCTACAGCTACAGATTTTATACAACGTTGTATCATAGATTTTTCGATTTTTCGATTATGCTATAAAGTTTAAACTCGTGAACAATAATATCACAACGATGCCTTTATTATTGTTTAACTTGTTTCTAGTTACTAGGTTTCACATCCATTGAAACGATACAGAGGAACCATTCAACATCTTTTGAAACGATATGAAGGAACCACACACAAAACGATACAAGTGGAATTCCCCTAGGTAGCATCAAGCCCATTACCCCCCAAAAAACCAATTTGTGTAATCTCACGAAAACAGAAAGCCTAACACAGTTATCCCAGTAGAAGGTGCTGAATTTGTTTGGACAGACAAAAATGCAACTAAAAACTCAATACAAGAACTAAAGGAAATCATATACTTGTCATGGCATCAAATTTAATAAAATTTTAGATAAAAATATATCTATTCACTGCAGCAGGAATTATTCATTCTCATTCATAGTAAACGAGTAAAATTCAAATCTTATATAACAATTACCATAGTAAACAAGCCCACCTCGCATTCCACGACTTTGATCTAGAAATTCTCTAATTGCAACACCAAGGAACTTCTTACAATATTGACTAGAAAAATCCCCAGTGCATTGAACCGCACCATAAATCAGGCCCTCACTCGTCACTCCCAGATGTAAGTTCCCATGAGCAGATAAAGGTGGCTTAACAGAAGCTTCAGAACATAAGAGGGCCAAAAGCCCATGTACTTTTTGATCAAAAATATTAAGGGAGGATCAACAAATTTGATAATTTGTCTCAAAAACCCCATTACTTGTGTCACTTCTACCAAAGAATTGAACATTCGGGTATTTTATGAAACAATTTTCTTACCAAATTATAGCGCTTTTACTATAAGGGCAGCGATTTGGAAGGTCTCAACTTGCTTCTTGTATACAAGTTTTGCAATGTGTGAGATCAATTGAAATACTCCAACATTGTACTAACCCATATACATCATTGAGTTCATTTTTCACATGATTTATCCCTACCTATGTCCCTTCGATATCCTTGAGATGAAATACCATTACTTCATATTTTTGTTAGTAACATATTCAAGTTTTTACCATATTGCCCAAAAGCTGAAAACTTTTGATTATTAAAACAAAGGCTAAATAGGAGCAATAGTCCCTGAACTTTACCATAATTTTAGAAATCGTCCATAAACTTCATTATTAGTTTTCCCCATCCCTGAACATTACCAAAATATGATTTATTCCATCCGTCCAAAATTCGAACGGAATTCGTGAGAAAAATTCAACTTGAAAGGATGGTTTTGCCCTTCATTTTAACGGATTCCGTTCGAATTCTTGACGGAGGGACTAAATCAACTATTATGGTAAAGTACAGGGTCGGGGAAAACCAATAATGAAGTTTATGGACGATTTCTAAAATTATGGTAAAATTCATAGATTATTGTTCTAATTTTCCCTTAAAAACAATTATGCCCTATATAAGGAGCTCCACGCGTCAAATGAAAAAAAAAAAAAAGGTTCCAAGATAAAAGACTTAGAAGGATGAACAATTTTGAGTAATAAATGTTCAAAAAACCTAGCTAAACTTGAAATATATGACAATCACATCAATTATCATGCTTATGTATTTATAAATATAGAAAGTGTGTGTAGAAGACTTAAAAATATAAAATATTTCTCACATCCCATGGTATCTCCTTGTGTCATATATTCTTTTGATTTATCGAATTATTTTTGTACATATATTTAATTGGAACCGTTCATTCTATAAATCATCATTTCAATATCATTATTTTTGTACATATATCTAATTGGAACCGTTCATTTTATAAATCATCATTTCAATATCATCTCCGTAAAAAATTAACAAAATTAGAGATAATTTATTTATGTAATACATATTACCCTTTTTGCCTAAACTTTGAAGTATATTATCATAACATGGTTTGACATGCTTTAAAATAAGGCTTTTTATCACCAGTAGTGTCTATATTTTCTCAAACTCATCAATTTCATCCCTTTCTTTTCATATCAATCAATTTCATCCATTTCTTTTCATATAAATCAATTTCATCCGTATCCTTTATCAAATACATCAATATAGTTAGTCAGGTTAACTCCTATAAGTATCCCGTCAAAATTGATCACATGCATCGAATATGACCACTTTATAAAAGTTAAATCCATCGTACCACTCCCACCACCACCATTTATTGCACAAAAATACTGCAAAACAACAATAAAATTGAGTCTCCACTAAGAATGGGAAAATGGATAAATGGTTATTAACCGCTGTTTTTTTGGACATAAACGTTTCGGATGATAACCGCGGTTATTTATAACCATTGGTTATTTAGCTAAATGGTTATTAACCATAACTATAACCATTAATATATGGTTAACTGCGAAAATAATTTCAATTTTCGATTTTTATTATTTCTATTTTTTTAAAAGACTAAAATAACTGAAATTAATATTTAACAAAAATAAATAAAAATAATAAAAATAAGTAAAATTGCAAGGAATAATGAACCATCTCGGATATTATTGGAAGGTTAAGTCACTTAGGACTCTTAACCTATGTACAAATCATTATAGGGTTAGGACCCTTACCCTAAGTATAACTCATATACTTTCATTCAACACCTAACTTGTAATGCACGACAAAGCTCCACCTTGAGGCATGTTCAATCCCTGAATCAAGGGAACATGTTTTCCTCGTAATTATGCTTAGACGATGAAGCAGTGCTAGAAGATAAAACTGAGCTCCTTTTTTTCTTCCTCTTGTATATATGTTCTCCTTGTAATATATTACAGATATGAAAAATATATCATAGAAAACTTCTCTAATTTCTCATCTAGGTTCTCTTTGTTAAATCTCCACATAGTATCAGAGCAGGAACTCTAAGGTTCAGACTCTGTTTATTCATCTTGTAGTTCATTTTTCTTCACGCTATGATGGCTGAAGAACACTGTGGAACGTCTGAGGCTGAGAGCTCACTGGCTGCTCCAAACTCGTTTGATGTCGAAGCCAATCCAACTCAACGCCTCAACTCTGTGTGGCTGAACGATTTCAACTATCTCCCTTGGGCTAGAGTTGTTTCTCTTGCTCTTGGAGGGATATCCAACCTAGGGTATGTCAATGGAGTCATTCAGATGCCTGAAGTCACCTCCCCTGCATACGAGCCTTGGATGTGCAAATATCAGCTAGTTATGTCTTGGCTGCTCAAATTCATGGAGCTGAAGATAGCTGAGATTTTCGGTTACTTAGAACCATCTATGCATCTTTGGAAGAATGTGAAGGAGATGTATGGAAACCAAAACAACTCCGCTTGAGTATTCCAACTTAAGAGGGATATTTTTGGGTTACAACAAGAAGGCAAGGCCTTTGTACAACATCTTAGCAGCCTGACAAGCATGTGGAATGAGTTAGATGTCTATCGACTTCACACCACTGATGCTGCCGTGTTGTCAAAGAGAGATGAGGAAGACAAAATCTACATGAAACTCAAAGAGGAAGTCTACATGAAGCTCCATCCTCGTCATCCCCAATCTCATGATCCTGACTTGGTCTGCGTCTGCAAACTTCATAAATCCATCTATGGCCTAAAGCAATCTCCAAGGGCTTGGTTGTAACGACCCGGAAATTTAATTAGAGAATCTTTGTAAAGTATTTTGTAAAAAGATGATTTTACCCTTGGTTGTTTAAGGGGCGTGGAAATCAAGTTTTGTTTCGGAACATATTAGGTTGTCTTTCGGATACCGTTGCGTAAGTCTCAAACTCACGAGTTTATAGACAAGCGGCACGCGGGAAACGGAGTTTGTGTACAAAAGTTACGGGTCTAGAATGTCAGGGGAATTTTGGTAATTTGGATGGGGTAGATATTTTTTAACCCCTAAACCATCAATTCATCTTCATTTCACTCATTTTCTCCCTAAACTAACCAGAACCCGTGCGACCAAACACCCAAAACTCACAAATTTCAACTTTGATTCAAGGCCTAAACTCTCATTTTTGTTCCACTAATCGGAATCTACTAATTCCCATGATCACAACCGTACCAACCATCAAAGGAGACGATCCCGAGAGGCACCGAACCGAGGGAAAGAACAACTGAAACTTCAGATCGATTTGCTGGCCAGGACAATTATGGGTTTGGTGTTTTGAGGTTATTTTTGGATTCCTGGGTTCGAGTAGATAGATTTAGACATAAATTTTGTCAAAAATGGTTGAGTTTTGAAAAAGTTAGGAAAAAGCTCAAGTCAGCCGGAAATGGCAGATTCCGGTGACGGCGGCGCGTCCGTCTTCTCCGGGGGGACACTAGCGACTGGGTCGGGTCGAGTTGGATTGGGTCAGGTCGAGTTGGGTTGGGTCAGGTCGACTTGTGCAGGGTCAGGCCGAGTTAGGTCAGGTCAGACCGGGTCAACGCGTGGGTACTGTAGTAGGCACGTGGCCAGCGCGTGGCGGCGTGTGGCCGGAGCTTGGAGGTGTGTGGCCGGCACGTGGCGGCGTGTGGCCGACACGTGGCGCATGGTCTAGCCTTTAGCCGGTGCGTGGCGGTGCGTGGGACCGGTTCTAGAGTCACAACAATGCAGGTCAGCTAGTTTTTGATGTTCTGGATCTGTTGGCCCAGATTTCGGGTTGATCGGACGTCGTTTAGGGGTAGTTTTGGGCATCCAAAGTTGCTGCATTTTTAGGATGACGTAGGCGGACCTCCCCGGGGTTTAGGGAGTTTATATTTAAGGTTTTTATTATTAGCCGGTAATCCGGATTATTAATATTGACAGGCGATACTACTCCGGGAACCTCGGAGGAACAATTGACTCGGGATTGAGCTTGCTTGGACGTGTGGTGAGTGGATTTTTGGTTTATAAACTGTAATGCATGCATAAATGTATCTTTGATTTAAATACTGTTATGTATTATTGTGATAAATTTCTGGAATTTAAAAATTATTACAAGACACAAGTTTTCCAATATTTAAGTGAAAATGTGTTTTGGGGAAATGGCCTGGTTTTTGGGACTCGATTTTGGTGTCATATTGACGTGTTAATTATTGAGTCCATGCTTTTGGGCTTAGATCCGTAATTATGTTTTTACTGGATTTGGCCATAAATGATTTTTCGAAGAATTTGGCTTAGGCCAAGAAACAAAGATTTCAAAACACAGATTTTAGTTTTCACTGAATGTCTATCCCGATGGTCAAGGTTTCTCCGACTGGTGTTGAGGGGTTTTGCTCTGTTGGTTGTTGAGGGTTCTCCGACTCTGGTGTCGAGGGTTTTCTCCGTCGGGTCGTTGAGGCTGTCTACGCATAGCACAGGTTTCAGCACACCTCGAGGTATATCGGGTGTGTGGTGGATATGTCGGGAACAATGGGTTTGATATATTGTGTGTCCAGGTTGAAATAAATTATTTTAAACTCCTTTGAGGAGGATTTTCAAAACAAACTGTGGACCATGATGTGTTTTCATTATGCAGATTTTGCGTCGATCCAACTAAGTGGTTTAAAGAGAAATGAAATTCCGGTGATTTTCAGATAATGTTTTTATTATCATGAATTGTTTATGTTATGCATGCATGATTTTACTCGTGGAGGGGGAAAGGTGAGATTTCCTCAGAAAACGATTTCTAAATGATTATTTTTGTCCACTCACAACTTTGGTGTTTTAAATCCCCTCCAAGCTGTTGAGTTGACGTAGGCACTTTCAGAGGCTGGGGCATTAGTATTTCAACTGCGCATTATACCTAAACTTCGAGCATGATATTTAATTATGTATTATTTATCCTTCTTAGATGCTTTGATAATATATTTTTGGGATGGTTGTTGTCTGTTGGAATTTTGAGTGCTTTTTGATCCCTTGTCTGATAGGTGGAAGACAGTTAATTAATCCCTAAGAGGAGACTCTGCCGAAATTTTGGCAGAAATCTCATAAATTATTTGTAAGGACTGAAGTGTATTTTGGGAATTTTTCGTTAGGTTGTCAGACATGAGCAGGGTTCTTCCCGGGTTTCGAGGGGAAATTCGGGAAGGGTCCTGACAATTGGTATCAGAGCACTAGGTTTAAATTCCTATAGACCACACACCTAGTGTACAATTGATTATGGTATTGACGATTTACGGTTCATTTCAACGTAATTCCTCCGAGACGCGAGCCCCGTCAGCGGTCGGGAAACGGTGGGGACACACATGAACCCGCAGTGGAGCCTGATTTGAGGCAGACACTGGAGCAATTGGGTCAGGCTTTGACTTCAGTACTTCAGGGTAGGGCTGCTACTGAAGTTTCGAACATCGAGAGAGCCTAGAGATTGGGGGAGACAATATTTACGGGCGAGTCTGGCCCAGATGATGTTGATGAATGGATTACTCGTTTGGAACGAGTGTTCTCGGTTATGAGGTGTCCTCCGGGGGACAGGGTGCTGTCAGCCATATTTTTGCTAGGTGGTCTTGCTTACCATTCGTGGCACTCATTGGAGATGTTAGGTTGGGCTGTCCATACACTTACCTGGGAGACTTTCCAGGAGCGCTTCTTGGAGTAATTTTACCCTCGCTCGTACTGGGATGCCAGGGAGGCTGAGTTTTTGTATCTACATCAGGGAGAGATGACTGTGGCCCAATATAAGCAGAAAATTCTAGAGTTGGCCCGCTTTGTACCGGTTCTGGTGGCAACCTAGAGGGATAAGTACCGCAGATTTGAATATGGGCTGAGAGGCGAGATTCGGTCAGCAGTAACGGTTGTGGCTCATACCTCCTTGAGGGACTTGTCTGACGCTGCAGCTCGGGTAGAGTTGAGTTTGAGTTTGTCAGTCCAGTAGTAGTTCAGTGGTTCCAAGAGAGGCGACGCGGGGATCACTGGAATGTCGGAGCCTCTAATTAGGGACCATCCAAGAGAGGCTGTTACAGTTCTGGAACTTATGGGGGTGCGAGATCCAGGTTGGGCAGTGGAGGAGCCGGGCATGCACATCAGTCATCCGCTCAGTCTAGTGGTGCTTCAGTACAGTCAATTGTAAGACAAAGTGGTAGATCTGGTGGCACCGGTTGCTTCTTCTGTGGGGAGACTGGTCATTCCAAGAAAGACTGTCCACATCGTCGTCTGGGCAGTAGTTCTTTGGGACGTGATGTTATTGGGCCGAATTAGAAGGCAGGGCAGATGTCTGGTACTGCAACTGGGAGCCAGACCCAATCTAGTGGGGCCAGCAGGGCCAGGGGTAGAGATTGGGGTCGTGATCGATCTTCAGGTACACCAACCTGAGTTTTTGCGAAGACGCAACAAGAGGCCTGAGCTACACCAGAGGTGGTCACCAGTATGTTATCTATTTTTAACCGTGATGCTCGTGTTTAGATAGATCCCGGGGCGACTCATTCTTTTATTTCTCGAGGTTTCACACTGTTTGCGGATATAGAATTGTCCCCGATTGGTTGGGACATGAGTATTAGTACTCCTACCGGGGATATGTTTGTGGCGAACCTCGTGATTCGTAGTTGTCTAGTGATAGTTGAAGGTCATGCGTTGGAGGTAGATTTAATCCCCTTAGACATTTATGATTTTGATGTGATTCTAGGGATGGATTGGTTGACCATGCACCATGCCTCCATAGATTGTTATGACAAGATAGTGGTTTTCCGAAGTCCAGGTTTGCCGGAACTTACGTTTAGGGGAGATCGTAGGGTACTATCCTCATGAGTGATATCGGCTTTGACCGCTGAGAAATTGTTGATGAAAGGTTATGAGGGTTACTTGGCTCATCTGTTTGGTGCTCGGGATACTCCGATGAGAGTGAAGGATATTCCTGTGGTGAGTGAGTTTTCTGATGTATTTCCAAAGGATCTTCCGGGATTGCCACCTCACCAGGAAATTGAGTTCACCATAGAGCTTCTTCCGGGTACCCAACCTATTTCACAAGCACCGTACAAAATGACACCAGCAGAATAGAGGGAGTTGAAGACTCAATTGTAGGACTTGGTGAATATGGGATTTATTGGACCAAGTGTATCACCTTGGGGTGCGCCGGTGTTATTTGTAAGGGAAAAGGATGGTGGTTTGAGGTTGTGTATTGATTACCGACAGCTAAACAGGGTTACGGTGCGGAATAAGTATCCTTTTCCAAGGATTGATGATTTGTTTGATCAACTGAAAGGGGAAAAATACTTCTAAAAAATTGACCTTCGTTCCGGGTACCATCAGTTGAGGATCAGGGAAGGGGCTGTGCAGAATATGGCCTTCAAGACACGTTATGGTCACTATGAGTTCCTGGTGATGCCTTTCGGGCTGACTAGTGCACCGGCAACGTTTATGAATTTGATGAATAGGGTGTTCCGGAAGTATTTGGATCGGTTTGTGATTGTGTTCATCGATGATATCTTGGTGTATTCGAGGAGTGCTAAGGCACATGAGAAGCACTTAAGGTTGGTGCTGAATATGCTAAGGAAAAAACAATTGTTTGCCAAGTTCAGTAAATGTCAGTTTTGGTTGACCGAGGTGGGATTCTTGGGTAATATGATTTCGACTGAGGGTATCAGCGTGGATCCCCAAAAGGTTGAGGCAGTGGCAAACTGGGAGCAACCGAGGACAGTGATAGAGGTGAGAAGTTTTCTGGGTTTAGCAGGATATTATCGGCGATTCATAGAAGGGTTTTCTACGATAGCAGCCCCGTTAACTCGATTGACTTGGAAAGGAGTCAAATTTGACCGGGATGCTGATTGTAAGTAGAGCTTTTAGGAGCTAAAGAGGAGGTTGACTTCTGCCCCAGTATTAACCCTTCCAGATGATACCGGGGGATTCGATGTGTACAATGATGCATCATTGCGGGGTATAGGCTGCATGCTGATGCAGCATGGGAAGGTGATAGCTTATGCTTCCAAGCAACTTAAACCCCATGAGTTGAATTACCCCGCACATGATTTGTAGTTAGCTACGGTTGTGCATGTACTAAAGATCTGGAAACATTATTTGTATAGGGAGACGTGTCGGATCTTCACTGACCACCAAAGTTTGAAATACTTTTTCACCCAGAAGGATCTGAATTTAAGGCAGAGAAGGTGGCTTGAGTTGATAAAAGATTATGATTGTACTATAGAGTACCACCTAGGGAAAGCCAATGTTGTGGCGGATGCCTTGAGTAGGAAGTCTATGGGGTCCTTAGCCCATTTGCATACAGTCTACCTACCATTGCTGGTAGAGTTCCGTAGAGCGGGGATTGTACTCGACATGGATAACTAGGGGGCCTTGTTGGCTAGTTTCCATGTGAGGCCTGTTTTGGTTGATCAGATTATTAAGGCTCAACTCCAGGATCCTACCTTGTGCATTATCAGGATGGAGTTGGATGCTGGGAACATGCAGGATTATGCGCTTAGGGATGATGGGGCCTTGGTTAAGGATGGCCGGTTGTGCGTACCAAATAAGCTGGAGCTAAAGAGAGAAATTCTTGAGGAGGCTCATAGTTCGGCTTATGCTATGCATCCAGGAGGTACCAAGATGTATCATACCCTAAGGGAATACTATTGGTGGACTGGGATGAAAAGGGAAATTACAGAGTTTGTGAGTAGAAGACTGACGTGTCAGCAAGTGAAAGCAGAAAGGCAGAAACCATACGTGGCACTACAACCACTACCTATTCCATAATGGAAGTGGGATCACATTATAATGGATTTTTTGTATAAACTTCCAAGGATGCAGAAAGGACATCATGGGATATGGGTAATTGTTGATAGACTCACAAAGTCGGCACATTTCTTGCTAGTGCATGAAGATTTTCGGATAGGCCGGTACGCCAAATTATTTGTAGATGAGATCATACGGCTGTATGGGATTCCAGAGTCAATTGTTTCTGACATGGATCCTCGGCTTACTTCCAGGTTTTTGCGGAGTTTGCAGAAGGCTTTTGGCATTACATTGCATTTCAGTATAGCTTTTCATCCTTAAACTGATGGTCAGTCTGACAGGACAATCCAGGTTTTGGAGGATATGATGAG
Organism: Oemleria cerasiformis; assembly: GCA_037349345.1. Classification (NCBI taxonomy): domain Eukaryota; kingdom Viridiplantae; phylum Streptophyta; class Magnoliopsida; order Rosales; family Rosaceae; genus Oemleria; species Oemleria cerasiformis. The sequence continues at coordinate 1,381,765 of JAZGTL010000003.1, forward strand.
AGCTTGTGTACTGTAGTTTAAAGGGAACTGGGATTCACACCTGGCTCTTATGGAATTTGCATATAATAACAGTTATCAGTTGAGTATTGGGATGTCTCCTTTCGAGGTAGTGTATGGGAGGCAGTGCAGGGCACTGTTATGCTGGAGTGAAGTTGGTGAAAGGAGACTTTTGACACCATAGATTGTGGATATGACTGAGGAAAATATTAGAATCATCAGAGACAGGTTGAAGGCAGCCCAGGATCGCCAGAAGAGCTATGCAGACCGCCGAACTAGAGACCTTGAATTTGAGGTCAAAAACTGGGTGTTCTAGAAATTATCCCCTTGGAAGGGAGTGGTACGTTTAGGTAGATGAGGGAAACTGAGTCCTCACTATATTGGGCCGTATGAGATCGTGGAGAGGATAGGACCCGTGGCATACATGTTAGCTTTACCCCCGGAACTGTCAAGAGTTCATGATGTCTTCCATGTATCCTTGCTCCGGAAATATCTATTTGATAAGTCTCATTTGTTAGAAGAGCAACCAATTGAGCTGAAAGATGATTTGACTTTTGAGGAGCAACTAGTGCAAATTCTGGATTGGAAGGAAAAAGTACTGCGCGGGAAGACTATTCCTCTAGTTAAAGTGTTGTGGAGGAATCATAACGTGGAGAAGGCGACGTGGGAAACCGAGGCACTAATACAGGCGCATTATCCTCATTTGTTCTAATGGTAGAGATTAATTTTGAGGACGAAATTTTTTAAGGGGCGTGGATTGTAACGACCCGGAAATTTAATTAGTGAATCTTTGTAAAGTATTTTGTAAAAAGATGATTTTACTCATGGTTGTTTAAGGGGCGTGAAAATCAAGTTTTGTTTCGGAACATATTAGGTTGTGTTTCGGATACCGTTGCGTGGGTCTCGAACTCAAAAGTTCTTAGACAGGCGGTACGTGGGAAACGGAGTTCGTGTACGAAAGTTACGGGTCTAGAATATCAGGGGCATTTTGGTAATTTGGCTGTGGGTAGATATTTTTTTACCCCCAAACCATCAATTCATCTTCATTTCACTCATTTTCTCCCTAAACTACCCAGAACACGTGCGACCCAACACCCAAAACCCACAAATTTCAACTTTGATTCTAGGCCTAGACTCTCATTTTTGTTCCACTAATCGGAATCTACTCATTCCCATGATCACAACCGTACCAACCATCGAAGGAGACGACCGTGAGAGGCGCCGGACCGAGGGAAAGAACAACCGAAACTTTCGATCGATTTTTCGGCCAACACAGGTGCAGGTTTGGTGTTTTGAGTTTATTTTTGCATTCCTGCATTCGAGTAGATAGATTTAGATTTAAAATTTGTCAAAAATGGTTGAGTTTTGAAGAAGTTAGGAAAAAGCTCAAGTCAACTGGAAATGGCGGATTCCGGCGATGGCGGCGCGGCCGTCTTCTCCGGCGGGATGCCGGTGACTAGGTCGGGTCGAGTTGGATCAGGTCGAGTTGTGTTAGGTAGGGTCAAGTTAGGCCGGGTCAGATCGGGTCAGCGCGTTGGTACTATAACAGGCGCGTGGCTGACGAGTGACTGTGTGTGGCGGTGCGTGGCCGGCCCGTGGCGCGTGGTCTGGCCTTCCATCGGCACGTGGCAGCGCGTGGGAACGGTTCTGGGGTCACGACGACGCATGTCAGCTAATTTTTGACGTTCCGGATCTGTTGACGTAAGTTTTGGGTTGATCAGACGTCATGTAGGGGTAGTTTTGGGTGTCTGAAGTTGCTGCGTTTTTAGGGCGATGTAGCTGGTAATCCAGATTGTTAATATTGACAGGCGATACTACTCCGGGAACCTCGGAGGAACAGTCGACTCGGGATTAAGGTTGCTTGGACGTTTGGTGAGTGGAATTTTGGTTTATAAACAGTAATGCATGGATAAATGTATCTTTTATTTAAATACTGTTATGTATTATTGTTATAAATTTTCGGAATTTAGAAATTATTACTGGACATAAGTTTTCCAATATTTCAGTGAAAATGTGTTTTGGGGAAATGGCCTGGTTTTTGGGACTCGATTTTGGTGTCGTATTTACTTGTTAATTATTGAGTCCATGCTTTTGGGGTTAGACCCGTAATTATGATTTTACTGGATTTGGCCATAAATGATTTTTCGAAGAATTTGGCTTAAGCCAAGAAACAAAGATTTCAAAACACATATTTTGGTTTTCACTGAATGTCTGTCCCGATGGTCAAGGTTTCTCCGACTGGTGTTGAGGGATTTTGCTCCGCTGGTTGTTGAAGGTTCTCTGACTCTGGTGTCGAGGGTTTTCTCCATCGGGTCATTGAGGTTGTCTACGCGTAGCACATGTTTCAGCACACATCGAGGTATATCGGGTGTGTGGTGGATATGTCGGGAATAGTGGTTTTCATATATTGTGTGTCCAGGTCTAAATAAATGATTTTAAACTCCTTTGAGGAGGATCTACAAACCAAACTGTGGACCATGAAGTGTTTTCATTATACAGATTTTGCGTGGGTCCAACCAAGTGGTTTAAAGAGAAATGAAATTCTAGTGATTTTCAGAAGATGTTTTTATTATCATGAATTGTTTATGTTATGCATGCATGATTTTACTCGTGGAGGGGGAAATGTAAGATTTCCTTGGAAAAAGATTTCTAAATGATTATTTTTGTCCACTTACAACTTTGGTGTTTGAAATCCCCTCCAAGTTGTTGAGTTGACGTAGGCACTTTCAGAGGCGGGGGCATTATTATTTTAGATGCACATTGTACCTAAACTTCGAGTAGGATATTTAATTTTGTATTATTTATCCTTCCTAGTTGCTATGATAATATATTTTTGGGATGGTTGTTGTCTGTTGGAATTTGGAGTGCTTTTTGATCCCTTGTCTTACATGTGGAAGACAGTTAATTAATTCCTAAGAGGAGACTCTGCCGAACTTTTGGCCAAACTCTCATAAATTATTTGTAAGGACTGAAGGGTATTTTGGGAATTTTTTCTTAGGTTATCAGATGGGAGCAGGGTTCTTCCCGAGTTTCGATGGGAAATTCGGGAAGGGTCCTAACATTGGTACGCTAAGCTTAGTTCAGTTCTTGAAGAAGGTTGATTTCACAGAAGTAATGCTAATTCTCCCCTCTTCATTCGAATTTGCTCAGCAGGTACTCTTGTGATTCTTATCTATGTTGGTGATCTCATTGTGACAGGTGATAATGTTGAGGAGATTGAATCTCTTAAACACGCTCTTCAAACCAAATTTGCCCTAAAAGATCTTGGCACTCTCAAGTACTTTCTTGGCATATAAATGGCCACATCTCACAAAGGTCTTTTTCTAAACCAACGAAAGTACACTGTTGATCTTCTCCGAGATGCTGACATGCTGGACTGTAAACCAGCTAGAAATCTTCTTGATAGTAAACTTAAGTTGGATGTACAAAGTGAACCTCTCATGAATCTGAGCCACTGTCAAAGATTGGTTGGTAAGTTTATTTACCTAACCATTACACGTCCTTATATGTCCTATGTTATGGGCATTGTCAGCCAGTTCATGCATGCTCCCACCTATGCTCACTTGCACATTGTTAAACGCATTATGCGTTACCTCAAAGGGTCCATTGGGAGGGGTATACTGATGAAAATCAAAGGCCATCCTCACATCCTGGGTTACACAAATGCAGATTGGGCTGGAAACTCACTTGATCGTAAGTCCACCACTGGATTTGGCAACTTCGTTGGCGGAAATCTGGTTATCTGGAAAAGCAAAAAACAAAGTGTTATTGCTCGGTTCAGTGCAGAGGCTAAGTATTGTGCAATGGCCTTTACCAAATGTGAATTTATTTGGTTGAAAGGTCTTCATTCAGACTCAGGATTTCCCAAGAATCATCCTATGTTCCTTTTCTGTGACAATCAAGCTGCAATGCACATTGCCTCCAATCCAGTATTTCATGAGCGGACCAAACATTCGAGCACAAGTCCAATCCAAGGTTATTGAGATGCATTACAATCCAAGTCATGACCAGTTAGCTGATTTATTCAGCAACTCTCTTCCCACTGCTCAGTTTTAACTTCTTCTGTGCAAGCTTGGCTCATCGAACCCCCTTGATCCAGCTTAAGGGGGAGTATGGGATGATTAAGCTCTTAATCTATGTACAAATCATTGTAGGGTTAGGACTCTTACCCTAAGTATAACTCATAAACTTCACTCAACACCTAACTTGTAATGCACTCCACCTTGAGCCTTGTTCAATCCCTGAATCAAGGGAACATATGTTCCTCGTAATCATGCATAGAGGATAAAGCAGTGTTATAGGATATAGCTAAGCTCATCTTGTTCTTCCTCTTGTATATATGTTCTCCTTGCAATCTATTGCAGATATGAAAAATATATCAGAGAAAACTTCTCTAAGTTCTTATCTAGTTTCTCTTTGTTAAATTTCCACATATATCAACAAATTTTATTATATCACCGCGTAGAGCTCGACGAGTAGAACAACTTTAATACTTGGGTCGAATGCTAAAAGTGGCCAAAGGTGGTTGGAAAATGTAAAAAACACTCCGAAATTACGAAATGTTTCAAGTTCAATCCACAAAAATGGACTAAGATATGAGAAATCTAAGGATATAGTCATATTAGACTCAAAGAGAGGAACAAATCTTTACCAAGATCGTCAACTGAGGTGGTCAGAAATGACCAAAAGTAGGGTCGACTCGTCGTGCGTCACAGGTCTCCCACGGGTCTGAAGTTAAGTTTTTTTTAATTTATTTATTTATTTAATTATGTCAATTTTTTTCCATTCAATTTTGTCAATTTTTTTTAAAGGAGATAATTCAGATATGATCTGCTTGTTTGCAGTCTGCCGAAGTATATTCCCAAATTTAGTTGAGAAAGCCATTGAAATAACCTTGTCCGCTACCCTCTCTCTCACTCCTCAGGGACCGACCAAAACCCTGTATTTTTTTGTTTTGATATTCACTTTTTTGGATTTTTTTTCCTTTTTTGATTTTTTGATTTTTTTCTATTTTATAAGAAAATATTTTATTAATTATTTTGCTTATATGGATTATAAAAATCATAAAAATTGGCCCCACAAGTGCCACTTGGTCACTTAACATATTTTTTTAACAGAATGTTAACGGTGGGCACCTAGATGTTGTGTTTTGATAGTTTGAGTACCTAGATGAAAATTTTTATAGTTATGATAAGAACTTGAAATGACCCATATAGTTTGGGCATTTTTATGTAGTTTATCCTAAATTTTACAAATGTAATAGACACCCTTACTAGCTAGTAGGGTGAAATTATTGTGCGTGTCGAAATGGAAACAAAACATAAAATAATAAAATTTATAATGTGGCCAATTTGAATTAATGATAATGGTTATTTTTTATTGGAAATGATATTTACTTATATCGAACGACTAAAATCATACCATCAAAATCAAACTCTGAAAACAAGACCAATAAACTAATACAGCACTACTAACATAGATAAAAGCCGAACAACCAACCAAACAACTCACATCATTAAAATTATACAAAATTATAAACCAAGCCCACAATAGCCAAAACAACCAAAGCCCTAACAACACCTATAACCCTAAAAAAATACCTCAATTAAAAGAAACAGCCACCACTGTCAAACCCATCACATTTGGTCTTGAAGAAACTATAGAGCAGTGGTGGATATGAGGAATGCTTGATCTCCAGAGATCCAATTGCGCATAAAGCAAATAAAGGACCAAATGTGCTAATCTAACTATGGTGACAAAATACAATGGGAGATATTGTGGTAAACTCCTCGAATAGTAAGGTAGAACATGATTTAGGGAAAAAGAAGAAATTTTAAAGGAAGATTTTGGGTACGAGAATGGATTGAAACAATGGAAAATTAACAATAATGGGAATTCAAATCTGAGTATGATTCAGACCAGACAGTCACTATAAGGGACTCTCATTATGAACCTAAAAGAAAAAGAGAAACAGTAGATGAAAGGCAGAAAGAAGATGGTCTTCTTCCTCCTCCCCCTTGGTGTGCTCTTTCTTTGGGACTCAGAGCAGAGAAGATAGAGCCTAGGGTTTCAGGGGTTGGGTTGAAATGATAAAATTTTAAGTTGACATAAATCTCTCATAAATGATATTTGAATACACTTAATTAACCACATCAATTGAACAATTTTATGTGGCAATTAATGAGTGATGTAATTTCAATAAATTAACACTTTTTATAGATATTGTTTTTAATATATTTATTTTTTGTTGTAAATATAATGTCATATCAACTGCCACATCAAGTGTGTCAAATAATAAGGTCAATTAAGTGTGTTCAAATAGCAGTACTCTAAATCTATTTTCTAAATTTGTGAAGTTTCATGTATGGCTAACTTTAAGTATAATGGAATTTAAATGTGGAATATAATTTTTATCTTTCTTAAAATAACAAAAACATGAGTGGCAATGACGATGGTAATAGTGGTTGCGGTGGTGGAGTTGGGTGGACTGGTGATGTTGGTTAAGAGATGGTGGTTATGGCGATAATGGTGCTCAACAGTGATGGTGGCTATGATAGGGGTGGTAGCCGTTATTGTATTGCAAAACGACTAGCATTTTTACCTTTTTTATCCATATTAATATTAAGGATAAATTGGAGCAACCATCCCTGAATTTTACCATAATTTTAGCAATCGTCCATAAACCTCAATATTAGTGTCCCCAGTCTCTGAACTTTACCATAATAGTTGAGTTAGTCCTCCGTCAAAAATTCAAACAGAATATGTTAAAAATAAGGGCAAACTGAACTATTATAGTAAAGTTCAGGGACGGTTGCTAAAATTATGGTAAAGTTCAAGGATGATTTTGCCCTTATTTTTAATGGATTCCGTTTGAATTTTTTACGGAGGGACTAACTCAACTATTATAGTAAAGTTCATAAACGGGGGACATTAATATTGAAGTTTAGGGACAGTTGTTAAAATTATGATAAAGTTCAGGGACGGTTGCTCCAATTTAGCCTAATATTAATTTTGATTATAATCTCTATTATTATATTGGCAAGAGGGTGACTTGATAAAGCCTCTTTGTTTCTCATATATACCTTTCACTTAATGATATAAAATAATTTAATCTAATATCAATTATGAGGGTACATTAGTAATCTCACATTTTCGTGGTTAATCCCAATTTCTATTTCCACTAATTCATGATTTTTTAGATTTTGTGTACTATTTATATATAAAAATATATGAACTTATAAAATAAAATAATTTTATATAAAATTAATATAATGAATTTAAAAGTAACATGTAGCGCGTGAGGCCGTATTGGTCGAGCTTAAAAAATAATATCACAAACACAACACACCTACCAGAAGTTTAGTCTTTATAATTTTAGAAAGGTGTACGAATTTTTAGGGTTATTGAAAATTTAACTATAAAATTAATGCATTACAAATCTCTACTATCATAAATTGAGTAGAAAAGGGTTGGGGTCACAAGGCTTCACCAAAACTTTTAGTACATAAAAGCCCCTTAAACAACAAAGTTATAATAAAAATTAAATTCTTATATAAAATTCAAAAGACTAATTTTGTAATGCAACAAAGAAAAAATAAACGAAATATAAATAAATAAACAAATATATATATATATATATATATATATAAAAGAAAGGAGTTGCAACATAAACAAGAAATATAAATAAATACGAGTAAAAAAAGAAATATAAATAAATATAAAATGGAAATGTAATGAGCCATGCCTATTCATTTTTTTTTTTGCCAAGGGGCCATGCCTATTCTCCCTCCCTCAATATTATTATATCAAAAAGAAAAAGAAAATATATTGCAAATAAACACCGAAAATCATTTTCATATTCAATAAACTACCCACCCCTATTAAATAGGCCTTTATCCGTTACTCTAATAGTGCCTAGCGTTGTTTTTTTTTTTGGCAAACACCTAGTGTTGTTTTAAACATTATATATTGTTCTCCCCTCTCTCCATCTAATCGTATCGAAAAAATAAATTAGGAACGATATAATGTACAGAGCATAATTTAAACAATTACTGATACATATATATATATATTCCATTTTTAGTTCTTGAAACTTTCCAATATCCATTGATCCAATCCACCGAAACAGCCTCCATCGTTTACAACAACCTACATTGGTTTCATATATACGCAACCCACAGAATTTGCAAAGTTACGAGGTTTCTATGTTGTTGCTAGTGCTGAGTGCTGGAAGCAAACAAAAGGTGAGTAGTTGCAATTTGGTGTCCAATGTACACTTATACACAATCATGATACTAAAAAATATACACAATCATAATACTAAAAAATATACACAATCATAATACTAAAAATGTACACAATCATAATACGTGCATCTTCTTCTAATAAGGTTATTGGGCTAAATATATAAAAATAAATAAAAGAGTAAGATATATTATTGATCTATTGTAATTTGTTCAAAAATAATTTTAGTAACTGTAGTTTCAATTTTGCAATTTTGATCGCTGTATTTTTGTTAACTAACAAATTAAGTCATATAGTCACTTTCAATTAATTTGACAGGGGCATTTTAGAACTTTTATCAATGAAATTGTTTTAACCAAAAAAAACTGAACCGTCGGGTCTTCACTATCTTCATCTCTCAACATTTCATTTACTCAAACCCACTGCAGATTTAATATAAAGATTGATAAACAGTCAGGCTAAAATTGTTTAAATCAATATCCAAACTTAAATCAAGCACAAACATAGAATCAAATCTTACACAATTATTTCCTGCTGAAATTCAGCCCCATTCAGTTCCTCAACCCAGAAAATCCCAAACCAATCAAAATCCGAAACCCCATCAAATCATGTAACCAATCCCAACCACATAGATTAATAATCAGAACAAAAATTCTAGCCCAATTTTGAATTCTTAGCCTGAATGTTAAAGAATTTAGCAAAGATAATTAGCATACAGAAGATTTGGAGATCGAATTTGTGTTTCGAAGATTTCTGATGAATGACAGCTTTCAGAAGATTACACCCGATTCGAGCTATCTGTCCACGGCTCAGGTTCTAGAGTCTTTCCATCTGTGAGTAGAAATAATCGGTTAATGCCCTGCTTGGTTGCTGAGAATTTGAAATTCATTATTATTAGTATTATCTTTTAGGAGCCTCAGATGATGTAATAGACCCCAAATGGATGAAAAATTAAAATGTTTATGTTGATCAATGAAAGCTTGCATTCATAAGAGAAAACACATAAAAATGGCATTGCCTGAGGTGGGAGCACGGTGCTTCTCTGCGGTGGTAAATTTTTTTTTTTTTTATGAACATTTATTTTATTAATAGAAGTTCTAAATTTATTTTTCAAAATTGAAAATATTTTCTATTTTTCTTCTAATATTTATTTTGAGAAGATAATTTTTTTCAAATAAATTCTCTCCCGATTTGTTTTTACGGTCATTTTAATTGTCTAAACCTCTTGAGATATCATGTGATAGTTTTGCAAAATTGTAGTCATACATATATTTTATCTATCTTTGAATTTTTTTTTTGTTTTTTCCCTTCTGATCACCCTTTTATATTTTGATGTAATCCATTTTTTTAGAGTAATATCAGTATGATAGCATAGGTAAATGATCAAATTCACCCAGATATATACTTACATAACCCTATACAGGTATACATGTAGAAATAAAGGTATATTCTGCCCTTTTTACCTGCCTAATAATAATGCAGATTCCTAATATTATACAACAAATTCCTAATTTACAATAATAATGCAAATTCCTAATATTTATATTAATCCTAATATACAACATATTCCTAATTTACCTGTATACCTATTTATTATCTAATATCTTATATTAAAGTTATTCTACATTACTATAACCAAAGTTCTGCAACTAATGTCTATATAAATATATCTAATCGGGAGATTACCTAACATACTTGTTGATAAGAAAAAAAGAAAAAAAAAAGGATACATTTTGCGCTAAAAAATTCAGTGTTCAATGTAAACTTATACACAAATTAAATCATAAAACTAAAAAACATACACAATCAGACAAAATGTGAGTAGTTGCAATTAATTTAGTGTTCAATGTAAATTTATACACAATCATAGTACTAAAAAATATACAATCATAATAGGAGTCGATGTTGAAATTCTCAACATGAAACATGTGCCACTGTTAAAATATTCTAAAACTTCTATATATGAACAGTCCATGGTTCACACAAGCTAGTCTAATTATTAGGAAACAGTAATAATTTATTATTATGATTTAATGATATTTTTTTATTTCATAAATTATGTGGGAAATCTCAAATTCGAATTTTGTAAATGGCGAGATCGATAACGAATGTATATATTGTACTCTCCTCTCCCAATATGATTATAAAAAAAAAATAAGGAATTTACTAAACAATGTGCATAGCAAAACTTAAGCAATTACAATATATATATATATATATATATATAAAATTTCTCTCCTAATATTAAATTATTTCAAAAATAAAATCAAACAACTAATTTTTTAACGCTATTAACTAAATATTACCCATAACATTATATATATATATATAGCTGTCCCTTCTAATATATATATAGCTGTCAACATTAACTGACAACCTTCCTCTCACTTCCTCATTATCTTATTCCCAATAATGTTATATGTCTCGATCAACATGAATCATGAAACCTGTGCCTGTTAAAATTCTACTAGTGGTTTTTCCTTTGAAGTCTTAATCTATAAATTAATATGAACACAATCAATGGACGAATATATAATAAAAAAAACCTACAATTCTCACATGCTAGTCTAATTTTTTTTTCAGTCAATCTATAATTATAAATAATTATAGACGACCAATTGAAAAACCCACAATCGGAACATCACTATATATTCCCATGCAGTTTTTGCCATAACCAATTCCGGAGTAACAAAGGTAATTCCCACATTCTCTCCCATCCCAGTATTTCAACATATACCAAGACAAAAACAGTCCTCCTCCTTCATTGTCTCAATAAACATGTCACTATCATCATCATCATCATCATCATCATCCATGATTGTCAAAAATCCAACTCCTCCAGTTCAGCGGCGATTCGCTCAATACCATCCGACCATTTGGGGTCCTAAACTCATCGACTCCTTCACAACTCACTACAATGTGCGTATAGTTCTATCATTTTTCAATTGTCACGGTATTATACTTTGATTTCGATCATGAAAGTAATCATTTTCGATTCTTCATTTTTCATTTCCTTAGTATGAATTACATGGCATGCGGTTGGAAGTTTTAAGAAAGAAAGTTGCTAGCGCATTGCTGGCTGCATCGAATGGTACGAAAGATGACACTACTAGCACTTCTTCGATTTTAAAACTTATCGACTCAATGCAACGGTTGGGAGTAGCTTATCATTTTGAAAAGGAGATTGAAGCCGCTCTGAGTAGTCTTGCTTCTACCAGTAGTGGCATTGCCACGAGTGATCTTCACACGGTTGCTTTGAAATTTCGGATACTAAAACAAAATGGTTTCTCTATTAGCCCAGGTAAATCCTAGTTAACTACACTATGTAATAGATCATGATTCGTGGAATTTAATTATTTATTTATAATTATTAGTAATTTTAATTTGATGCAACAATATATTAATCAATTGTGGGTTATGTGGTGACAAATTAAACAGATGTGTTTAACAAGTTTAGAAGTGAAGATGGGAGCTTCAAAGATGATTTAAGCAAGGATGTGGAGGGACTTTTGAGTTTGTATGAAGCCTCACACCTTGGGATGCTTGGGGAAGATGATGTTCTTGAAGAAGCCAAGAGTTTTAGCATAAAAAACTTGAAACAATATTTGAGGGCAAATTCGGAGGACGAAATCCACGATGATTTATTGAAGCAATTAGTACAGCAATCACTGGAAACCCCACTCCATTGGAGGATGCCTAGAATTGAAGCTCGGAACTCCATTGACATGTACCAAAGAGACAATTCTAGGAACCTGGCTTTGCTTGAATTAGCCAAGTTGGATTATAACCTTGTCCAATCAATCTACCAAAGGGAGATAAAGGAGTTATCAAGGCAAGATTTCACTAAAAAATAATTAGTCTTGAAACACACATGCTTATGTTGCAAAACCATGAATGTGATAATCAGATTTATGAGTTTTCATAGTCTAATAATATAAACATCTTATGTTGTTCAAAAGTCTAATAAGAAATCATTTCTTCGTATGTAAAATGTAACTTGCAGGTGGTGGAGAGAGTTGAATTTCAAAGAGAAGGCAAGTTTCTCAAGGGATAGATTGATGGAGAATTACTTGTGGGCAATGGGGATCACTTACGAGCCACAATTCTCAGAATGCAGGATTGTTTTCACCAAATTCGTTTGCATTTTTTCAGCAGTTGATGACATGTACGATATTTATGGATTTTTAGATGAGCTTGAGTGCTTTACGCATGCAGTTTGTCGGTAAGTTTGTATTTAGTAAAAAAGATGTTGAATAATATAATATTTGAAGTTTGAACATATATAATTGATCACGTTTAGTGCGACTGTTAAAATAATATGTCATATTAATAAATTAAACCATCTTGTATATTTTTTAATTTTTCATGTCAAACTTTTGTGAAAAAATAAAAGTAAAATACATTAAATGTATCAGATAATATGGTGAATTAATTAGTATTACCAAATAACATAACTCAAAGTCTTTATTAGGTTGTATTTGGTGCTCGGAGAATAGTAATAACATGCGGTATGTCATACCTATAATATAAGGGAATCTAAATAAATGATTCCTAAGACCCACCTCACTATTATTCTTGAGTTAAGATTATCGATCAGATGTCTTATTGTTTTGTCAAAAGATTCTCAAATGTCAATGACCTAGTTAAACTTATATGACTTTTTTTATTCTTTTTTGGAAAGATGGCGATATAATCCATTGCATAAGGATGGTTTGTCAACATGCTCTTACAATGAAGGAGGCCTCCATGGCTTTCGCCGTTCTTTTTTGAGGATTGTGATGTTGTGTAATGTTTTATGAGAATCATATATTTTTCTCTTAGAGCATGTAGAAAGTCTAATGAAATTTTTAATAAGGGCACAGACTAGTCACCCGATATATTCTTGTTTTATTAATGAAATACACAATCTTTTTATAAAAAATATAAAATAAAAAAGCCTCATTAATTAGTATCGGATATAAACGTTTCTATTCGTTTCAAATCATTCGAACAATATTTCTCTCCCCTTACTTATTTCTATTTATTTTTAACAGATGGAATATGGAGGCGAAGGAGGACCTTCCAGAGTACATGAAGCCAATTTATGTTGCCATGCTAAACTTTGGGAATGAGTTAGCTGATAATGTTTTAATAAACAATGGTTTAAACGTCCTCCCTCATATTAAGAAAGAGGTAAATATATAATTCATGTCAAAACTCATCCCATTTATCATAACAAATCAAAAAATATTATTAGTTAAACACTTAAAAGCATATTCGAAGGTGTTCATCTTTGATATCATTCATAAAATAACAATTTTATTTGTATCTTTTTTGTGTTAATGCAGTGGGAAAATCTTTGTAAGTCATATTTGGTAGAAGCAAGGTGGTTTTACGGAAACTACACACCAACTCTAGAAGAATACTTAGAAAATTCATGGACTTCAGTGGGCGGTCCTGCAGCTATTCGACATGCTTATTTGTTGCAAGGATGCCAACTAACAAGAAGCTCACTTGAATCCTTTAAGAATGGCTCTCAAATTATATATTGGGCATCCCTCATGACTCGACTTAGCGATGATTTGGGCACTTCAAAGGTAACATATGCATAGTATAATTGATTAATTAGAATAAATACACGTCCATCTTTATATCCCGTATAGCAAATTCCGAACTAATTCTAATTATTGTTGTGTCTTTTGCTCCAATTAAATAAGGCGGAGCGCGAGAGAGGTGATGTGGCAAAATCCGTGGACTGCTACATGGAAGAAGAAGGCGTATCCGAAGAAGAAGCACAAGACTACATAAAGGACCTGATCTGCTGCTGTTGGAAGAAAATGAATGAGGAGATGATGAGTGCAAAAAGTAGCAACATACCAAAATTGCTTGTAAATCTGTCACTCAATATGGCACGAAGTGCTCACTCCATATTTCAACATGGAGACGGCATTGGAACTTCAATTGGTGTCACCAAAGATCGCCTAATCTCTTTGATTGCAAATCCTGTCCCCATCGACTTATACAATTAATAAGTGACTAAGGGTGTCTCTCTACAATTACTGCTAGTACTTTGTAAAATAAATTTATTTTCTTAGATCTTTTAGGAGCTCATGTATTGAGCACCTTGTAAAATATAATAATGCACCGGCAACGTTTATGAATTTGATGAACGGGGTGTTCCGGAAGTATTTGGATCGGTTTGTGATTGTGTTCATCGATGATATCTTGGTGTATTCGAGGAGTGCGAAGGCACATGAGAAGCACTTAAGGTTGGTGCTAAATATGCTAAGGAAAAAACAATTGTTTGCCAAGTTCAGTAAATGTCAGTTTTGGTTGACCGAGGTGGGATTCTTGGGTAATATGATTTCGGCTGAGGGTATCAGCGTGGATCCCCAAAAAGTTGAGGCAGTGGCAAACTGGGAGCAACCGAGGACAGTGACAGAGGTGAGAAGTTTTCTGGGTATAGCTGCCCCGTTAACTAGGTTGACTTGGAAAGGAGTCAAATTTGACCGGGATGCTGATTGTAAGCAGAGCTTTCAGGAGCTAAAGAGGAGGTTGACTTCTGCCCCAGTATTAACCCTTCCAGATGATACCGGGGGATTCGATGTGTACAATGATGCATCATTGCGGGGTATAGGCTGCATGCTGATGCAGAATGGGAAGGTGATAGCTTATGCTTCCAGGCAACTTAAACCCCATGAGTTGAATTACCCCGCACATGATTTGTAGTTAGCTGCGGTGGTGCATGCACTAAAGATCTGGAGACATTATTTGTATAGGGAGACGTGTCGGATCTTCATTGACCACCAAAGTTTGAAATACTTTTTCACCCAAAAGGATCTGAATTTGAGGCAGAGAAGGTGGCTTGAGCTGATAAAAAATTATGATTGTACTATACAGTACCACCCAGGGAAAGCCAATGTTGTGGCGGATGCCTTGAGCAGGAAGTCTATGGGGTCCTTAGCCCATTTGCATACAGTCTACCTACTATTGCTGGTAGAGTTCCGTAGAGCGGGGATTGTACTCGACATGGATAACTAGGGGGCCTTGTTGGCTAGTTTCCATGTGAGGCTTGTTTTGGTTGACCAGATTATTAAGGCTCAACTCCAGGATCCTACCTTGTGCATTATCAGGATGGAGTTGGATGCTGGCAACATGCAGGATTATGCGCTTAGGGATGATGGGGCCTTGGTTAAGGATGGCCAGTTGTGCGTACCAAATAAGCTGGAGCTAAAGAGAGAAATTCTTGAGGAGGCTCATAGTTTGGCTTATGCTATGCATCCAGGAGGTACCAAGATGTATCATACCCTAAGGGAATACTATTGGTGGACTGGGATGAAAAGGAAAATTACAGAGTTTGTGAGTAGAAGACTGATGTGTCAGCAAGTGAAAGCAGAGAGGCAGAAACCATACGGGGCACTACAACCACTACCTATTCCATAATGGAAGTGGGATCACATTACAATGGATTTTTTGTATAAACTTCCAAGGATGCAGAAAGGACATGATGGGATATGGGTAATTGTTGATAGACTCACGAAGTCGGCACATTTCTTGCTAGTGCATGAAGATTTTCGGATGGGCCGGTACGCCAAATTATTTGTAGATGAGATCATACGGCTGTATGGGATTCCAGAGTCAATTGTTTCTGACAGGGATCCTCGGCTTACTTCCAGGTTTTGGCGGAGTTTGCAGAAGGCTTTTGGCATTACATTGCATTTCAGTACAGCTTTTCATCCTTAGACTGATGGTCAGTCTGACAAGACAATCCAGGTTTTGGAGGATATGATGAGAGCTTGTGTACAGTTTAAAGGGAACTGGGATTCACACCTGGCTCTTATGGAATTTGCATATAATAACAGTTATCAGTTGAGTATTGGGATGTCTCCTTTCGAGCTACTGTATGGGAGGCAGTGCAGGACACCGTTATGCTAGAGTGAAGTTGGTGAAAGGAGACTTTTGACACCATAGATTGTGGATATGACTGAGGAAAATATTAGAATCATCAGAGACAGGTTAATGGCAGCCCAAGATCGCCAGAAGAGCTATGCAGACTGCAGGACTAGAGACCTTGAATTTGAGGTCGGAAACTGGGTGTTCTAGAAATTATCCCCTTGGAAGGGAGTGGTACGTTTAGGTAGACGAGGGAAACTGAGTCCTCGCTACATTGGGCCGTATGAGATCGTGGAGAGGATAGGACCCGTGGAATACAGGCTAGCTTTACCCCCGGAACTGTCAAGAGTTCATGATGTCTTCCATGTATCCTTGCTCCGGAAATATCTATTTGATAAGTCTCATGTGTTGGAAGAGCAACCAATTGAGCTGAAAGATGATTTAACTTTTGAGGAGCAACTAGTGCAAATTCTGGATTGGAAGGAAAAAGTACTGCGCGGGAAGACTATTTCTCTAGTTAAAGTGTTGTGGAGGAATCATAACGTTGAGAAGGCCACGTGGGAAACCGAGGCACTAATGCGGGCGCAGTATCCTCATTTGTTCCAATGGTAGAGATTAATTTTGAGGACGAAATTTTTTAAGGGGGGTGGATTGTAACGACCCGGAAATTTAATTAGTGAATCTTTGTAAAGTATTTTGTAAAAAGATGATTTTACTCATGGTTGTTTAAGGGGCGTGAAAATCAAGTTTTGTTTCGGAACATATTAGGTTGTGTTTCGGATACTGTTGCGTGGGTCTCGAACTCACAAGTTCTTAGACAGGCAGTACGTGGGAAACGGAGTTCGTGTACGAAAGTTACGAGTCTAGAATATCAGGGCCATTTTGGTAATTTGGCTGTGGGTAGATATTTTTTTACCCCCAAACCATCAATTCATCTTCATTTCACTCATTTTCTCCCTAAACTACCCAGAACCCGTGCGACCAAACACCCAAAACCCACAAATTTCAACTTTGATTCTAGGCCTAGACTCTCATTTTTGTTCCACTAATCGGAGTCTACTCATTCCCACGATCACAACCGTACCAACCATCGAAGGAGACGACCGCAAGAGGCACCGGACCGAGGGAAAGAACAACTGAAACTTTCGATCGATTTTTCGGCCAACACAGGTACAGGTTTGGTGTTTTGAGTTTATTTTTGGATTCATGCGTTCGAGTAGATAGATTTAGATTTAAAATTTGTCAAAAATGGTTGAGTTGTGAAGAAGTTAGGAAAAAGCTCAAGTCAACCGGAAATGGTGGATCCCGGCGATGGCGGCGCGGCCGTCTTCTCCGGCGGGATGCCGGTGACTAGGTCGGGTCGAGTTGTGCTAGGTCGGGTCAAGTTGGGCCGGGTCAGATCGGGTCAGCGCGTTGGTACTATAATAGGCGCATGGCCGACGAGTGACTGTGTGTGACGGCGCGTGGCCGGCCCGTGGCGCGTAGTCTGGCATTCCATCGGCACGTGGCGGTGAATGGGAACGGTTCTGGGGTCACGGCGATGCTTGTCAGCTAATTTTTGACATTCCGGATCTGTTGACGCAAGTTTCGGGTTGATCGGACGTCATGTAGGGGTAGTTTTGGGTGTCTGAAGTTGCTGCATTTTTAGGGCGATGTAGCCGGTAATCCCGATTGTTAATATTGACAGGCAATACTACTCCGGGAACCTCGGAGGAACAGTCGACTCGGGATTGAGGTTGCTTGGACGTTTGGTGAGTGGACTTTTGGTTTATAAACTGTAATGCATGGATAAATGTATCTTTGATTTTAATACTGTTATGTATTATTGTTATAAATTTTCGGAATTTAGAAATTATTACTGGACATAAGTTTTCCAATATTTCAGTGAAAATGTGTTTTGGGGAAATGGCCTGGTTTTTGGGACTCGATTTTGGTGTTGTATTGACTTGTTAATTATTGAGTCCATGCTTTTGGGTTTAGACCCGTAATTATGATTTTACTGGAATTGGCCATAAATGATTTTTCGAAGAATTTGGCTTAAGCCAAGAAACAAAGATTTCAAAACACATATTTTGGTTTTCACTGAATGTCTGTCCCGATGGTCAAGGTTTCTCTGATTGGTGTTGAGGGGTTTTGCTCCGCTGGTTGTTGAAGGTTCTCTGACTCTGGTGTCGAGGGTTTTCTCCACCGGGTCATTGAGGTTGTCTACGCGTAGCACAGGTTTCAGCAAACCTCGAGGTATATTGGGTGTGTGGTGGATATGTCGGGAATAGTGGTTTTGATATATTGTGTGTTGATAAGATTTTTCCCACCTGCAAAACAAGGGTTAAAATCACACAAATAATACATGCAAGAGTACAGGGCTGTTGTAGTATAGCACTGGAAGCAGGGTCGATTTCCTCAGGGACTGATATTGATATTTCTTATTTTAGTATTTACTCTTAATTAATAATAAAGTAAATTGCTTGAAGTTTGGTAACGGAATAAAAATTAAGTAAACAATGTAAACAAGTACTAGGGTTCAACCTTCACCATTAACAATCATATGTGACTTAGAAAAGAATCTATGAATCAATACATGCAACTTTGAAGGTTAGATTTTTCGAAAGCATATTTTCCTCGTGGGCATTCAAGTGAAAACGTATACCTAACATGCGATTAGTCTATGGCATTTAGATCTAATTCTACATGCAAGATTCATTAAGTTCATGAAAATCTTTTATAACCATGCAATCTCTTAGTTATGGTATTGAACCTAGATGTATTACAATCCTTAATCACAAGAAGCTAATCCCAAATTTTAGGTGGGCATTCCTATAAAATTGCATCAAATTACTTGTCTAAATATCCTAAGGGTGATCAAGCATTAAGACATAAAGATAGTTTTAAACAGTGATTAAATATTCAAAGCATGCATATACGACAACATAGGAAAAAGATAAATCACATAATCATGTTAAGGCTTAGGTCTAACCCTAGTGAGAAAATTAGCTACTCATGCTCATAATGAATAGAAACAATTTCATTAAAATTGAAGTTAAGAGAACAAACAGTTTGTAGAACAAGGGTAGCCGAAATCCCAGCTTTGCCGTGCTCTTAGATGGAGAATTGTAATCTGAATTCTGGTCTTCTTAAATCTAAGCCAAGCTTGGGTATTTATAAGGAAATATTCATAATCCTACTTTGAAAAGGAGTAAAATAAAAACAAGAAAATCTAATTCCTAGTTTGAACAGAAATAGGCAAGCATATGCCCTCTCCTACTTGAATTGGGATTTCATTGATATACTTCCTTCTTTTGCTCCAAATACTCCTTCTAGAATAAATCTGTCAATATAATAAATTCGAGTATCAATTCCTCCCAAAATAATAATAATAACTAATTAAATATATGGGAAATACAAGTATATTTTTGGCTCATCATGTGTCCAGGTCAAAATAAATGATTTTAAACTCCTTTGAGGAGGATCTACAAACCAAACTGTGGACCATGAAGTGTTTTCATTATACAGATTTTACGTGGGTCCAACCAAGTGGTTGAAAGATAAATGAAATTCTAGTGATTTTCAGATGATGTTTTTATTATCATGAATTGTTTATGTTATGCATGCAAGATTTTACTCGTGGAGTGGGAAATGTAAGATTTCCTCGGAAAAAAGATTTCTAAATGATTATTTTTGTCCACTTACAACTTTGGTGTTTTAAATCCCTTCCAAGCTGTTGAGTTGACATAGGCACTTTCAGAGGCGGGGGCATTATTATTTTAGCTGCACATTGTACCTAAACTTCGAGTAGGATATTTAATTTTGTATTATTTATCCTTCCTAGTTGCTATGATAATATATTTTTGGGATGGTTGTTGTTTGTTGGAATTTGGAGTGCTTTTTGGTCCCTTATTTTACATGTGGAAGACAGTTAATTAATTCCTAAGAGGAGACTCTGCTGAACTTTTGGCAAAACTCTCATAAATTATTTGTAACGACTGAAGGGTATTTTGGGAATTTTTCTTAGGTTATCAGACGGGAGCAGGGTTCTTCCCATGTTTCGATGGGAAATTCGGGAAGGGTCTTAACATTGGTACGCTAAGCTTAACTTAGTTCTTGAAGAAGTTGGATTTCACAAAAGTAATGCTAATTCTCCCCTCTTCATTCGAATTTGCTCAGCAGGTACTCTTGTGATTCTTATCTATGTTGGTGATCTCATTGTGACAGGTGAAAATGTTGAGGAGATTGAATCTCTTAAACACGCTCTTTGAACCAAAATTTCCCTCAAAGATCTTGGCACTCTCAAGTACTTTCTTGGCATATAAATGGCCACATCTCACAAAGGTCTTTTTCTAAACCAACGAGAGTACACTGTTGATCTTCTCCGAGATGCTGACATGCTGGATTGTAAACCAGCTAGAAATCTTCTTGATAGTAAACTTAAGTTTGATGTACAAAGTGAACCTCTCATGAATCTGAGCCACTGTCAAAGACTGGTTGGTAAGTTGATTTACCTAACCATTACACGTCCTTATCTGTCCTATGTTGTGGGCATTGTCAGCCAGTTCATGCATGCTCCCACCTTGGCTCACTTGCACATTGTTAAACGCATTATGCGTTACCTCAAAGGGTCCATTGGGAGGGGTATACTGATGAAAATCAAAGGCCATCCTCACATCCTGGGTTACACAAATGCAGATTGGGCTAGAAACTCACTTGATCGTAAGTCCACCACTGGATTTTGCACCTTCGTTGGCGGAAATCTGGTTATCTGGAAAAGAAAAAAACAAAGTGTTATTGCTCGGTTCAGTGCAGAGGCTAAGTATTGTGCCATGGCCTTTACCAAATGTGAATTTATTTGGTTGAAAGGTCTTCATTCAGACTTAGGATTTCCCAAGAATCATCCTATGTTCCTTTTCTGTGACAATCAAGCTGCAATGCACATTGCCTCCAATCCAGTATTTCATGAGCGGACCAAACATTCGAGCACAAGTCCAATCCAAGGTTATTGAGATGCATTACAATCCAAGTCATGACCAGTTAGCTGATTTATTCAGCAACTCTCTTCCCACTGCTCAGTTTTAACTTCTTTTGTGCAAGCTTGGCTCATTGAACCCCCTTGATCCAGCTTAAGGGGGAGTATGGGATGATTAAGCTCTTAATCTATGTACAAATCATTGTAGAGTTAGGACTCTTACCCTAAGTATAATTCATAAACTTCACTCAACACCTAACTTGTAATGCACTCCACCTTGAGCCTTGTTCAATCCCTGAATCAAGGGAACATATGTTCCTCGTAATCATGCTTAGAGGATAAAGCAGTGTTATAGGATATAACTAAGCTCCTCTTGTTCTTCCTCTTGTATATATGTTCTCCTTGCAATCTATTGCAGATATGAAAAATATATCAGAGAAAACTTCTCTAAGTTCTTATCTAGTTTCTCTTTGTTAAATTTCCACATATATCAACAAATTTTATTATATCACCGAGTAGAGCTCGACGAGTAGAACAACTTTAATACTTGAGTCGAATGCTAAAAGTGGCCAAAGGTGGTTGGAAAATGTAAAAAACACTCCGAAATTACGAAACGTTTCAAGTTCAATCCCCAAAAATGGACTAAGATATGAGAAATCTAAGGATATAGTCATATTAGACTCAAAGAGAGGAACAAATCTTTACCAAGATCGTCAACTGAGGTGGTCAGAAATGACCGAAAGTAGGGTCGACTCGTCGTGCGTCGCAGGTCTCCCACGGGTCTGAAGTTAAGTTTTTTTTAATTAATTTATTTATTTAATTTTGTCAATTTTTTTCCATTCAATTTTGTCAATTTGTTTTAAAGGAGATAATTCAGATATGATCTGCTTGTTTGCAGTCTGCCGAAGTATATTCCCAAATTTAGTTGAGAAAGCCATTGAAATAATCTTGTCCGCTACCCTCTCTCTCACTCCTCAGGGACCGACCAAAACCCTGTATTTTTTTGTTTTGATATTCACTTTTTTGGATTTTTTTCCTTTTTTGATTTTTTGATTTTTTTCTATTTTATAAGAAAATATTTTATTAATTATTTTGCTTATGTGGATTATAAAAATCATAAAAATTGGCCCCACAAGTGCCACTTGGTCACTTAACATATTTTTTTAACAGAATGTTAACGGTGGGCACCTAGATGTTGTGTTTTGATAGTTTGAGTACCTAGATGAAAATTTTCATACTTAGGATAAGAACTTGAAATGACCCATATAGTTTGGGTATTTTTATGTAGTTTATCCTAAATTTTACAAATGTAATAGACACCCTTACTAGCTAGTAGGGTGAAATTATTGTGCGTGTCGAAATGGAAACAAAACATAAAATAATAAAATTTATAATGTGGCCAATTTGAATTAATGATAATGGTTATTTTTTATTGGAAATGATATTTACTTATATCGAACGACTAAAATCATACCATCAAAATCAAACTCTGAAAGCAAGACCAATAAACTAATACAACACTACTAACATAGATAAAAGCCGCACAACCAACCAAACAACTCACATCATTAAAATTATACAAAATTATAAACCAAGCCCACAATAGCCAAAACAACCAAAGCCCTAACAACACCTATAACCCTAAAAAAATACCTCAATTAAAAGAAACAGCCACCACTGTCAAACCCATCACATTTGGTCTTGAAGAAACTATAGAGCAGGGGTGGATATGAGGAATGCTTGATCTCCAGAGATCCAATTGCGCATAAAGCAAATAAAGGACCAAATGTGCTAATCTAACTATGGTGACAAAATACAATGGGAGATATTGTGGTAAACTCCTCGAATAGTAAGGTAGAACATGATTTAGGGAAAAAGAAGAAATTTTAAAGGAAGATTTTGGGTACGAGAATGGATTGAAACAATGGAAAATTAACAATAATGGGAACTCAAATCTGAATATGATTCAGACAAGACAGTCACTATAAGGGACTCTCATTATGAACCTAAAAGAAAAAGAGAAACAGTAGATGAAAGGCAGAAAGAAGATGGTCTTCTTCCTCCTCCCCCTTGGTATGCTTTTTCTTTGGGACTCAGAGCAGAGAAGATAGAGCCTAGGGTTTCAGGGGTTGGGTTGAAATGATAAAATTTTAAGTTGACATAAATCTCTCATAAATGATATTTGAATACACTTAATTGACCACATTAATTGAACAATCTTATGTGGCAATTAATGAGTTAAAATCTTATATCCACAACACACCAGGGTATCCCTTGAGATGTGTTAAAATCTGTACAACAATTCTCTGTACTATGCATAAACAGCTTCACGACCCGACGGAGCAAGACCCCTCTACACCAAAGTCCGAACCTCTTTGGTCACACGTCATGGCACCCTTTTGAACCATAGAACACCAAAATCAACCTTATATCTCCATAGGGTCGTGATATTTTGAATCACACTTTAAAAACTTACAGAATGAAAGTAGATGAAGTTTTGCAGTATCAGTTTGACCTTAAGATGTCAGAGAATGTTTGAACAGGATACTCAAGGATTTAAGAGACACAAGATTGATAAAATAGCATGCATACAAGAAATAAGTGACAACCAGAGAAACAGAACTTCAGATCAAAGCATAACTGAAATATATATATATATATATATATATATATATATATATATATATATATATATATTTTAATAAAATCTAAGAGAATGAGAACTCTGACTAGTCATAGAAGCAACATTTAGACAGCACACATACCAATAGACCGATTAAGGTAATCAAACTTTGATGGCTCTAGTGCCTTAGTTAGAATGTCAGCAAGTTGTTTATCTGTAGATATAAAATAGAGTAGTAATATTTTGCTTTGAACTAAATCACGAATGAAATGATGACGAATGTCAATGTGTTTAGTTCGAGAGTGTTGAATAGGATTATTAGATATGTCTATGGCACTGGTGTTGTCACAATAAATTATAAAAGTTGATTGACTCACACCATAATCACTTAGCATCTGTTTCAGCCATAAAAACTGAGTACAGCAAGTTCCAGCAGCCACATACTCGGCTTCAGTGGTAGACAAAGAAATACAACTTTGTTTTTTGCTATGCCATGCAACAAGGTTGTTGCCAACATAGAAAAGACCACCAGATGTGCTTGTGCGATCAGCAAGACATCCTGCCCAATCAACATCACAATATCCTACCAAATTTGTGGTGGTATAATGTGTGTACCATAAACCAAAATTGAGAGTCCCCTTTACATACTTAATGATACATTTAACAGCAAGAAGGTGAGACTCACGAGGAGCACTTTGATAACGTGCACAAGCACCAACCCTAAAAGAGATATCAGGTCGACTACCTCTAAGATAAAGAAGACTACCAATCATTCTTCGATACAAAGTAGGATTCACAGTCTTACCAGTTAAATCAGATGACAATTTTGTGCTTTGACACAAGGGAGTGGGTGCTGGTTTAACAGAATCCATACCAAACTTGGAGAACAAGTTCTTGGCATACTTGGATTGAGAAATAAAAGTACCATCATTGTCCTGTCTGATTTGAAGACCAAGAAAGTATGACAGTTCACCAACAAGACTCATTTCAAACTCACTAGTCATAACATGAATGAATTTTTGGACAAGAGTGTTTGAAGTAGAACCAACAACTATGTCATCAACATAGACTTGAGCAACCAAGACATATGTGTTAGTGTGTTTCACAAACAAAGTTTTATCCACAAAACCCCTAGTATATCCATTACTAAGGAGATGAGATGAAAATCTGTCATACAAAGCACGAGGTGCTTGTTTCAGCCCATAGAGAGATTTGTGAAGTTTATACACATGATCTGGATGAGGAGGATCTTCAAAGCCTTTTGATTGGGCAACATAGACCTCTTCATTCAAATATCCATTTAGAAAAGCAGTTTTGACATCCATTTGAAAAAGTTTGAACTTAGGATGACAAGCTACAACACAAAGCAATCTAACAGATTCCATCCTCGCAACTGGGGAAAATGTTTCATCAACATCAATGCCCTCAATCTGAGTATATCCCGGAGCTACAAGACGAGCTTTGTTTCTTACCACAACACCAATATCATCAAATTTATTCTTGAAAATCCACTTAGTACTTATCACATTAACATCCTGAGGTCTAGTGACTAGTTCCCAGACCTGATTCTTTTCAAACTGACCTAGTTCTTCTTGCATAGCAAGAATCCACTCTTCATGCTTTAAGGCTTCAGTGATATTTTTTGGTTCAAGTTGTGATAGATAACATATATTTTCAATTTGTGTGGACACTTGATATCTAGTACGTACACCCTGATCTATGGCACCAATTATACCAGAATCAGGGTGGTTATCTGTCCATTTTGGTTTGTTGATTGAATCAACATTCACCTCTGAACCTTTAAGTTCAAATGGTGGAAGTTGTGATAAAGGTGTGACACAAGTAGAAGGGACACCATTAGATTCATCAAGAAAAAAACTATCATCATCAGCAGCTAACTCCACTGATGCTCCTAAGTCATCCTAAGTCATCTATTTTAACAGTTACTGACTCCATCAATGTGTTTGTTCTAAGATTGAACACTCGATATGCCCTGCTAGTTGAGGAGTATCCAAGAAAGGGACCCTCGTCACTTTTAGGACTAAACTTAGCCAAGACCTCCCTATCTCAAGATATAACAAGTGCTACCAAAGACTTGAAAATAATCAACCCTAGGTTTTTTCCTTTTCAAGATCTCATATGGAGTTTGATGAGATCCATGTCTTAAAACCACCCTGTTAATTATATGACAAGTAGTATTCATGGCTTCAGCCCAGAAAGTTTTAGCCAGGTTTTTGCTATTAAGCATGACACGAGTCATTTCTATAAGCACACGATTTTTTCTTTCCACAACACCATTTTGTTGAGGAGTGATTGGTGCAGAAAATTCATGCTTAATACCATGTTTGGCACATGATTGTGCAAATGATGCATTCTCAAACTCAGTACCATGATCTGACATGATACGAGCAAGAGAAGAATGACTAGTCTTAGATGGAGACTGTAATTGCTTAAGCAGAGTCTTAAACTCAGTATATGTCTCATTTTTGTCTTTCAGAAAGCATACCCAAGAAAACCTTGAGTAATCATCTACAATAACTAAGACATACTTCTGTGAGAGGACATTGACTGGTCCAATCAAATCCATGTGAAGGAGTTCAAGTATTCTAGAAGTGGTGATGTGAGAGTTATTAGGATGAAATGACTTGGTTTGTTTACCAAGTTGACAAGGACCACATACATGACTAGCATTAGTTTTGAGTTTACGAAGTCCCTTAACCTATTCTTTCCTAGCTAGACGTGTTAGATCACTAAAATTCATATGACCAAGACGTTGATGACACAAAAGGCTTATTTCATCAACAACCCTATGACAAACATTGGTCTGACCAATGGAACTCCTATCAATGCAAAAACAGTGATCTATAGACCGTCCAACAGACAAGATTTCATTCCCAGATTCACCAATAATTCTACAACTACTTTAGTCATCCTAACTTCTTTAGCCCACTCATCACAGAGTTGACTAATGCTGATGAGGTTTGAAGTCAAACCTTGAACAAACCTGACATTTGTCAGATCTGGCAGTCCTTGTATTTTGAAAGTACATTTTGCAGTCACAAGGCCCTTGTGACCACCTCCAAATGTAACACTACCTCCATCAAAAGTGTCAAGTGACTCAAAAACACTTGGGTCACCAGACACACTACAAGAAAATCTTAGTTGCCCGACTAGTTTTTGCCCGACACATACTATCTCGCGGGGTAATCTAATTTTGGCCGACGGATATGCATGCTTGCCGGGTAACATTTTGGCGGGAAGAAAAAGCCTTTGGCGCGCAAAATTGGAAGTTGTTACCCGACGATTTGAATCCCCCGTCGGGTAACATTATCAACAACGACGACCAATCGCCGTCGAGTAACACTGGGCGTTGACTCTATGTCCCCGACGAATAATTAAAGAGTGCTCTGCGAATTTTGTTCGTCGGACAAAAGTCTAAACACACTTAATACCCGAGACTCTCTCTTTTCTTCTTCTTCCTCCTCTCTGCTTCATCCTCCGTTCTGCTCTCTCTCTCTCCCTCTCACTCACTCACTCTCTTTCTCTACCTATCGTTATAATCTCATCACCAATTTTACTACCAATCAATTCATTTTTCTCTATCAATCATAAAATATCAAATATTAAGGTATGAAAATTTTATTTTTTTGTAATTTTGAAATTTTGATTTTTGATTAGGAATTTTGTAGTTGATTTGAAGGAATACTTATAAAAAGGTATGACATTTTTATTGATCTGGGGGAATTAGAACAAATTGAAAGTGATTCGGAAGAATCAAGTACTGTACACATGTCGGATGACGAGCGTGATTGGGAGGGGGAAAGCGATTCCGAATGAAAGTTGTAAATTCGAAATTTCATTCATATATGTAATATCCATCTTCAAATCAATATATTTGATTTATATGTATGTTGTATGATTTTATTCAAAAAAATAGTTTTTTTTACTTTCTTAATGTGAGGAGACCATACATGCACTCCACAAAATACGCAGCTTCAAAATAAATGAAGGTAAAAGATTTTGTCAAATATTTTGATGATAAGTCATGAAGGTCAAAGTGATAAATCATGAGGGTCACTTTTTACTCTTTAGTGCAATTTGAAAAAAATAGAACCCAATACATATTCATATTAAACCAAATAAGATACAACAATTGTTTTCCAAAAATATTGTCTATAAAATGTGCTTTGATAATTTTTTTATAAACATTTATTTACCCGACGGATATGGTACGGGTGACCCGACGACCACCTCCTCTTATAATTACCCGACGCATAGGGTACGAGTTACCCGACGAAGGCCTCCACATACAATTACTCGACGTATAGATATATGAATATCCGTCGGGTATAATTTAGCAAATTATATTTACAATTTTTTATAACACATGTTACCCGACAGATATGGTACAGGTTACCCGACGTCTACCTCTTCTTACATTACCCGACGGATAAGTTACGGGTTACCCGACGTCTACCTCCTCTTATAATTATCCGACGGGTATAAATGAATATCCGTCGGGTATGATTTAGCATATTATATTTACAATTTTTTATAACGCTTGTTACCCGACGGATATGGTACCGGTTACCCGACGTCGACCTCCTCTTATCATTACCCGACGGGTATAGATATATAAATATCCGTCGGGTAATTATAAGCAGATTATATTTACAATTTTTTATTACACATGTTACCCGACGGGTTTGTATTTAAATATTCGTCGGGTATGATGTTTTTAGCAGATTAAAAACTTAATTTTTTTTTTTACCCAACCTTTTTAAAAACTAAAAAATTGAAAATGACCGATCTAACCGTCCACATTTATGGTAGGTACCCATAGATCGCCTACGCGAAAAATTTCCCAAATTGGAAATCCCAGGATTAGGAAACGGTGCGTGACGATTCAACGGTTACACAATGTTTCTTCACGATCGGACGACTTGAAATCTTCAAAACATCAAGATTTTTGACGGGCGAGATCTAGGCACGTAAAACCACAAAGTTAACGGTTGATCGCTCAAATTCAATCATTTGAATATCAATAGGATCAAAAATTCAAAAAATGTATTGAAGTTTCCTTGAAGAGTTTAAACTCTTTGGGCAATATGGTTGATTTCTGATTTTGAAAAACTTAAAAATTGAAAATCACCGATCTAACCGTTCACATTTCTGGTAGGTACCCATAGATCGCCTACACGAAAAATTTCCCAATTGGAAATCCCAGGATTAGGAAACGGTGAGCGACGATTCAACGGTTACACAACGTTTCTTCACGATCGGATGACTTGAAATCCTCAAAACATCAAGATTTTCGACGGGCGAGATCTAGGCACGTAAAACCAAAAAGTGAACAGTTAGATCGCTCAAATTCAATCGTTTGAATATCACTAGGATTCAAAATTCGACAAATGTTTTGAAGTTTCCTTGAAGAGTTTAAACTCCTTGGGTAATACGGTTGTTTTCTGATTTTCAAACACTTAAAAATTGAAAATGACCGATCTAACCGTCCACATTGATGGTAGGTACCCATAGATCGCCTACGCGAAAAATTTTCCAAATTGGAAATCTCAGGACTAGGTAACGGTGCGCGACGATTCAATGGTTACACAACGTTTTTTTACAATCGCACGGCTTGAAATCCTCAAAACAACACGATAACGATAAATGGGGCTTTAGGCATGTAAAACCAAATTGTGAAAGGTCCCAAAGTTGCTTATACTTTCGCCGGACTTGGTTTTCCGATTAAGGCCAAAAACGGCATCAAAAAGGTCATGCCCGACGGAGATGTGAAAACCTCCGTAGGGTAACTTCAATAAAACGGCCAGTTTTGAATATTTTCAAATTTCCGCCTAATTTTTTGCTAAATCTCAAATTTCCCGCTTGGTGTTACCCGACGGATATGTTAACAGACGCCCGACGGGTTACCGACCTTGTATATTACTCGGCGGAGATTGTAAATGATACCAGACGGACCCTGCGTCTAAATTTTAGCGGATTCTCAAAAGTCCCGCGTTTTGTGGCCCGACAGATAGTAAAGGTGTTACCCGACGGATATCCGACCATTATCGTTACCCGACGGGTGTTTGGGCTGTTACCCGACGGCTTCCTACCTAAATATTCGGGATTCTGAAATTTACCGCTTAATATTGCCCGACGGAACAGTTAAAATAACCCGACGGAGTTCAAAGATTATACCCGAAGGTAACTAAAAAGTTACCCGATGATATGATTGAATCGTTACCCGACGGATGTTGAACACAAATACCTGACGAATAAGCACTGGTTTTTAATAACCGACAGGTCATTAAAGTGTTACCCGACGGACGCATGCGTCGGGCCACAAACATTCTAATACTTAAATCAGATAGACTCTTCTTCTTCTTCCTTCTTCTTCATTTTCTGAAACTTCCCATCGCCGAAACCTGCTGACCCATTCTTCCTCTTGCTCTCCGACCCGAAAGCTTCGTCATTTTCAACCTTTCCAAGCTGCCAACTTGTCTTGCTATCCCTCAAGCCGTCGGCCAAGCAGTCAAGGAAACCGTCTCTCCTCACCGAGGTATGCCGTCGCTTCCCTGGTTAATGTTAATGTTAATGTTAATGTTAATGTTAGTTTCAATATATTGTTTATTGTTAATTTAGATATATTTGTTTATATTGGTTTATATTGGTTGATATTGGATATATTGGTTTATATTGATTTTTATTGGTTGATATTGGATATATTGGTTTATTGTTAATTTTTATTTGGAAAAAGAATTTATGAAATTGGATATTGTTTTTGTTAATGTTTATACATATATATTTGGATATATATTTTTTATTGGTTTATTGTTATTGTTAATGTATATATAATAGTTGAAGATTTGTTGAAATTTTGATGTTTGGTATAATGTTGGAATTGATATAATGTGATGTTTTTTGTTATGCTTTTGGATATGAAATTTATGTGAATTTTGGATATGTGAAATTTATGAATTTTGGGTAATTGAATCTTAAAAACAATTTTGGGAAATTTTTATATGGTGTAGTATAAGTGAATTTTGGAAATGTGAGTTTTATAAATTTTTAATTTGTGAATTTTAGGATTTGGATACTATATGTTTGGATTAATATGTAAGTTAGATTTTGGTCCCGAAATTTGGATTTAGAAATTTAGGTATAATGTTGTGAATTTTGAGTTTAGTACGTTTGGATTAATTAGTTTTTTAAGTTAATTTTTCGTTTGTGTTGGATTTATTTAAAAAAAATTAGAATTTGGTAGTTTTAGTTTTTAGATACCAATTTACTAATTATTACTAAAAACAATTATTGCTTTATTTTTTTAAGTTTATTGGAATTATAAAATGTTGGTTAATTTTAAATGTGATTTTGTTTTTATTTTTTTAATTTAATATTTAATATTAAAAAATTTTGGTTTTTTTTATTTAATTAAAAATGTGATGGTTAATTTTATATTAATTTATTTATATTTTTTTATTGTAGATGTCGCATCGCACCTTCATCACGTCTAGGTCTCGCCCTTGCCCTGATCCCGTTGATGATCATGAGGCGGAGGAGGCAGCCCCGGACTCGATTGTCTCAACAACGGCGTCCGTTCACGCACCGCTGTCGATTTATATGCGACCCAGTGCCCGATCGGCTAGTCGACAACATAGTAAGAAATGGGGGGAACCCCGTACCGACCCCCATCGCTCACAGGACGACGTCGGAGCCGACGAAACAGGCTCTAATGTCGGATCACTCCCTAAGGGTAAGCTCATTATTTTGTTTATTTAACCAACTGTTTTTATTTGCTACTCATTTTATTTACTAATGTTCATCGAATTTGCAGGTAAATCGGTGAACGTGCGCGGGATAAACTGAGGTTTGACATCCCAGCGGATTTGCAAGACAACAAATGCAAAGATACTGGTGGTGTACGTGCAGCGCCTCCGGTCCGCGCCAGTAAAAATTCACAGCCTCCTGGTTCATGACATTGGTGCGATTCTTCGCACCAAGTCATTGATGATGGGGGACACTTTTCGAACCCAAACCGCAGAGGAGATCACGCGTTGTTGGGGCGAGTTATCGGTATATTGTTTTCCCATTTTTAAAATTAATTTCATATTTTTTTAATTCTTTTACTAACTTTAATAATTGATTGCAGATTAATTTTGAGTTCGACTTGGAGAACGTTGAGCTCAGTACATACCTGTGCCACCATTGGCAGTTACGGTACGCTGACTGGAAGTTTGAGCTCCATAAGTACTTCTTGACTTGGCCTTCTCCGGAGGAAGCTCGGAAAAATCCTTCGGAGGAGTTGGACGGGGCGAAACTGCCAGGGCGGTTGTGGCTGTGCGATCATTTCGTGTCTCCCACCTATTTGGTACGTATTATCTATTTAATTAATTAAATTATTTAATTTTTATGTTATTTTCCATTTTAAAATCTAATTTTTGGTTTTACGAATGAATAGTGGAAATCGATTGCCAACAAATCGAACCGGGGAGCGAAAAAATTCAACCACCACGGGGGGTCGCGATCCTTATCGGCCCGGCAGGAGGATCAGCGCATCGCCGGGTTGTTGTTCCCAGAGGTGGATGCCTGGGGGCAGGTGTACGCTGGATAGGGGGATCAAGAGGCAGATCGAATTCACGTAAGTATATTTTTTGAAGATTAAACATTTTTCCTGAATTTGATAATTATATTTCTAATTAATATTTATTCGAATTTGTAGGATGCGATGCAGCAAGACGTCCAGCAGACACAAGCTGAGCTCACCCAACAACGTCCGGATGTGCTGTTGGAGCAGCAGCTCCCTAATGTCGATATGTCGATCGCTATTCTGGAGCGACAACTTGGGAGGCGCCCAGGGAGGGTCGTTCGGGGGGCGGGCGACGGGATTGTGCGGGCTGTGTCTCAGTCGTCGTCTTCATCTCGGATAGGCAATACCCAGGAGACGTCGGACCTAAGGAGAAACTTCGATATCCTCTAGGCCGAAAATGCTCAGCTCAAAGCCCAATTTGCGGAGATGCAAGTCCAAAACCAACAAATCAAGAGCGCCTTTGACGGATTCTTTCAACGTATTGGTGACCGTGGATTGGATGTCATTTTCTCACCACCCACCCAACAGCCCCTTTCAGGATCCCGGCTACTTTGACCTCTCGACTAATTGTTAGAGTGTGAAAGAGTTTTCAATTGAAGCTGAAGTGAGTACAGAGAAAAGAGGAAAAATAGAGAGTTTTCTCTCAATCGTTTATCATCTCACTTCACAACACTGTAACTAGGTAAGTTCAACTATTTATACTCTTATAGACTCACTATATCTACTCAATACATATCAGCTAACCTACCTTGGATTAGTTATAACTAAATAACTACTAACAGCTGTATATACAAGTTAGTTATAACTAATCAACCACTATACATTTGATCACTTGTTAATATCCTCCCTCAATCTCATGCTAAGAGGCTCAAGCATGAGATTGTTACGAAGATAAATAAACTTGGGAGAATGAAGGTCGTGCGTCATGACATCAGCAATCTGGTCCTCAGAAGAGACATGAGCAAGACGAAGGTCATGGCGTTGAACCCTCTCACGAACAAAATGAACATCGAGTTCCACATGTTTAGTACGACCGTGGAAGACAGGATTGTGAGCAAGCTGAATTGCAGATAAACTATCACACCAGATTAGAGGTACATGGGGCAAAGAAATATGCAGATCAGCAAGGAGATAGCGGATCCAGTGCAGCTCACAAGCGGTGTTTGCCAAAGCCCTATATTCTGCTTCAGCAGAGGAACGAGAGACTGAGGACTGCTTCTTGGCTCCCCAAGAGATAGGACTACGGCCCAGATAAACAACATGGCCTGAAGTAGACCTGCGGTCATTGGGATCCCCTCCCCAATCGGCATCTGAATAAGCCTGTAAATCCAAGCAACCAGGGGAGTAACGAAGACCAAAGTGAAGAGTGCCCTGAATATAACGAAGGATTCTTTTGACAGAAACCAAATGAAGGTCAGTCGGAGCATGCATAAACTGACAGACGGTGTTGACAGCAAATGCAATATCAGGACGACTAAAGGTGAGATATTGTAGAGCACCAACAATAGAACGATACATATATGGATCAGGAAGAGGCAGACCATCATTAAGCAATAACTTCACATCAGGCACCAATGGTGTAGAGACTGAACAACAGTCTTGCATCCCAACTTTGTTCAGAAGGTCAGAGGCATACTTACGCTGATGAATGAAGAGACCCTGATCATCACGACACACTTGGAGACCCAGGAAATAGGTAAGCGGACCTAAGTCCTTCATATCAAACTCTCGACCAAGGGCAGAGATCAGCCGAGACATGGCAAGGGAATTATTTCCTGTGATGATAATATCATCAACATATAATAAAACAATGACCAGAATACCATCCAGCTTTAAAACAAAAAGAGCAGAATCAGACAGAGACTGAAGAAAACCAAGAGATAACATATGCGTAGTAAATCGCTCATTCCAAGAACGAGGAGCCTGCTTTAAGCCATACAGAGATTTCTCAAGCTTACATACCAGTGAAGGAGCTGAAGAATCAATAAACCCAGGAGGTTGTTCCTTATATACCTCCTCATGAAGATATCCATGTAAAAAGGCATTCTTGACATCTAATTGTCTCAAGGACCAGTTGAAATGAGCTGCCAGAGCGAGAACCAAGCGAACAGTAGTATGTTTCACTACGGGACTGAAAGTTTCACCATAGTCAATACCAGCCTCTTGAAGATAACCTTTTGCAACCAATCGAGCCTTGTAACGAGCAATAGACCCATCAGAGTGTCTCTTTAGTTTGAAAACCCACTTACATCCTATAACACTGCGATGAGAAGGGAGACGAACTAGCTTCCATGTATGTTGGTGGTGCAAAGCCTCCAACTCTTCCTTCATAGCCTGACACCACAAAGGATGCTGCAAAGCCTGCTTGTAGGTTGCAGGTTCAGGAGGAGAAAGGTCAAGTGAGGATGAGGATTGAGCAGCAAGAAAGCCTACATGATTAGCACCTGAAGCTGTAGCTTTGGACCTTGTAGTCATGGAATGCCTAGCTCGGGACCTCGTAGTCACGGAAGGTCGAGAGGAAAGAGGAGACAGCGGAATAGGAGGAACATATGTGGAATCACCAGACCCAGAATGACCGGAAGAAGATGAGGAAGCAGGGCAGATCACAGGTGCTGCCAGAATAGAGGGCGGTGGAACAATGGCAGTAGCTGGCGACATGATGGCCTCAGGGCTGAGAGAACTAAAGGAACTGGCCGAGCTGCCAGAATATAATAGATCACCAGGACTACCATAAGTTGCAGTAGGAACTGTGATAGGATGGGAACTGCCATTGTCTGTCCCATGACGTGAAACATCAAGACCTGTCGTAGGAATAGTCGGAGAACTACCAGAATCTGTCGCATGGTGTGCAGGATCAGGAATACCAGAGTCTGTCTGATGGCGTGCAGGATCATGAATGGTCGCAGGAACAGCCTGAGAACTACCAAAACTTGATATAATAGGGGGATTAACACTGCCACACCTATCCTCCCTAACAGGAAAAAAAGATGACACTAAAGAAGGAGACGAAGAAAGAGGGGTAACAGTCGGCACAAAGGAAGACAAAGGAGAGGAAGAGGACTGAGCAGAAAAGGGAAAAACAGACTCATCGAAAAGAACATGACGAGAAATATAAGTGCGTTTGGTAGGAATATGAAAACAAAGATAACCTTTGAAATGTAAAGCATAGCCAACAAACACACATTGAGAAGACCGAGGTTCTAATTGGTGAGAGTTAAAAGGGCGCAAAAAAGGATAACAAGCACAACCAAAAACATGAAGCGAAGTCAAAGCTGGAAGATGACCAAAAAGTTTGTGATATGGAGAAGACATAGCAAGAGTGGACGAGGGCATACGATTAATAAGAAAATTAGCAGTGGAACAAGCATGATACCAAAAGGACAAAGGCATAGACGAGGCAGCTAACAAAGTAAGAGTGGTCTCAATGAGATGACGATGCTTACGTTCTGCCAGGCCATTCTGTTGAGGAGTGTAAGGACAAGATTTATAATAAAGAATACCATGAGAGTCAAGAAAAGTAGTCATAGCATGGTTGACAAACTCCCCACCACCATCACTCTGGAAAATTTGAATAGGCTTTGCAAACTGAGTAGTAACATAGGAGTGAAATTTAACAAAAGTAGGAAAAACATCCGATTTCTTATTCAAAGGGTAAATCCAAGTGTAACGAGTACAATCATCAATGAAAAGTACATAGTATCTATATCCAAGACTAGAGACACAAGGACTTGGACCCCAAACATCGGAATGAATTTTATGAAAAGGTACAGAAGCACTGCGAGTAGATGAAGGAAAGGGCAAACGAGACATCTTGCCTTGTAAACAAGCTTGACAGAGATGAGGGACAACATCAGATTGAATGACTAACTTGGCCTGTTATAACATCACAGAGATAATGTCCTCAGAAGGATGACCAAGACGCTGATGCCATAGGGAACGGGTGACCTGCTTACCAAGAAAGGCAGAAGCAGGAAGAGAAAGAGGGGAACAAAAGGGCAAGGAAGGAATAGGATATAGCCCATCAACACTGGGACCTCTGTAAAGTATTGTCCCCTTGTTGTCCTGAATGAGGAAGAAAGAGGCATCAAAAACAAGTTGGCAATTATTATGAAGACAAAATTGATGGACAGACAACAGATTTTGAACAAGTTTAGGGACATGAAGAACATTGTGCAATTGAAAATTACGGGAAGGAGTACGAAGTGTAGCAGTCCCTATACTAGTAATGGGTAAACAAGTACCATTCCCAATAGAAATACCTGAAGAGGCAGGATTAGGCTGAGCCAAATGAACCAAGGAAGCATCTGAGGTCATATGGTTTGTAGCCCCGGAATCTGCTAACCAAAAGTTAGGATCAGCAAATGTATGATCAGCGGTGGCAGCATAAGCTTGAGCAGAACCAGGCAGAAGAAAGTTGTTACGTTGTGGACAGCCGATAGCCTCGTGACCATGTTGCTTGCATAACTGACAGATAAGTGGAGAGACATCAGTGGGAACCTGTGAAGCCGGAGCCGAAGAAGGTGCAGAACTAAGAACTCCAACACCTGAATGAGGTGAGACCAAAAACTGAGGTGCAGTAGGAGAGGCACCATTGTATTGATAGGTTGCAGAACCATAACCAGAATTACCATTGTTGCCATTATACGCTCCATAGCCACCATGATTAGAATTAGGACCATTGTAACCGTAAGAACCATTCCCTAGTCCATGAGAAGAATTGTACCCGCTATTGTGAGTATTTGGAGAATATCCACCATTGTAAGTATTGGGAGAATATCCACCATTGTGATTATTGTGAAAATAGCCACCATTGTTGTAGTAACGATTTCCACGACGGCCTCGGTAGCCCCCATTATAACGTCCTCGGCCTCTAGTGTATCCTCCGCGATTCTGCCAATGTGGGGCAGGATTCCATTGAGGCTGTGACATAGCAGAATTGTCAAGACCAGTGGATGGCGAAGTATCAGACTGATCCTTGGTGGCAACCATAGCCGTAAGTAAGGGCGCCTGGAAGTGCAGCTGATTAGAAGCCTTAGTCAGATCACTTTCTTCAGCAAGCAAGAGCGTACGAAGCTCAGAGAGTGTCACAGCCACAGGACGAGCACGAATGTGTGACTTAAATGGATGGTATTCAGTAGGCAAACCATTTAAAATGATCAAGATCACATCTTTTTCAGAGACACAAACTCCTGCACTAGCAAGACGCTGTCTTGCTGCTCTGATCTTGCCCAGAAAAACTTCAATAGACTCGGCTCCTTTCTGTAGAGTTTGAAGATTAGTCTTCAACTGCATCAGATTAGTTTCAGACAGTGATGAGAAACGCTCCTGTAGTGTAAGCCAAGCTGAACGAGAAGTCTCACAAGTCATTATTTCAGTAAAGGCTTCTTCAGATATCGTTGCAATAAGCATGTTCAGCAGGGCAGCATCCATGTCAATCCAAGCCTGATATGTCTTCGAAGAACATGCGGGACACAAAATTGTACCATCCAGGTACCCAAACAGATGGAAGCCTTTGAGTAATCTCAGAATCTTTATACTCCAAGAAATATAATTCGTTTCATCAAGCTTCATAGAAACAAATCCAGTTGCATGTTTAAGTAACTCAATTGCTGTTGTCATTGTTTTTCTTATTTTTTTTTTTTTCTTCTTTCCCGTGCAAGTCAGATAAGAACTGGAAATTGGTGTAGATGAACATGAACAGAGAAATACACAATCGATGGAAAACCGCACAAAGAAAAACAAACAAACAGGCGAATTCACAAAAAAGAACCAAGAACTGAAAGTAACAACTTAGCTGTGAAATCAACGTAGCCTCGAAATCAGGACGAGCTCAAAATCAATCACAAGCGTCCGAAAACTCAGAGATGAATAACAGCAATTTCATGAGAAAAGATCGAAGGAGAAGATTCGAAGATTCGAAGGAGATTAAACAGCGGAATAGGACTGAAAAACTAGGTTTTCATGAGGAAAGATCGAAGGAGAAGATTCGAAGAACAGTTTCAAGAACTAGAGAAGAAACTGAAACAAAAAGGAAAATTAGGTCATAGGATCGAGAGCGACAAGCGAAGATTGCTCTGATACCATGAAAGAGTTTTCAATTGAAGCTGAAGTGAGTACAGAGAAAAGAGGAAAAATAGAGAGTTTTCTCTCAATCGTTTATCATCTCACTTCACAACACTGTAACTAGGTGAGTTCAACTATTTATACTCTTATAGACTCACTATATCTACTCAATACATATCAGCTAACCTACCTTGGATTAGTTATAACTAAATAACTACTAACAGCTGTATATACAAGTTAGTTATAACTAATCAACCATTATACATTTGATCACTTGTTAATAGAGTGTACTATATATACAATATTTTTATAGTTTTAATGATGTCAAAATATTACATTCAATGCTTTCAATATTAATTTAATTTTGATTCTTTTTATTAAAAAATTTTAATTAAATTTTTTATTATTTAATTAAATATTTTATTAAAAAATATATTAAATATGGAACGCTTGCCCGACGCACAGTCATTCCATCGGGCATAAAAATGGGATTTTTTAAAACTGTACCCGACGAAAGGGGGAAACGTTACCCGACGGTGTGTAACACGTTACCCGATGGACATATATAACATAACCCGACGGGTTTTTTAACACTTTACCCGACGGACATATATGACGTTACCCGACGGGTTTTCCAACATTTCACCCGACAAACATATATAACGTTACCCGACGGGTGTATAAAACGTTACCCGACGGTTGTTTATAACGTTACCCGACGGATTGTATTAACCTTACCCGACGGTAATAAGATGTTGACTTTAGTTGCTCGACGACAGTATCAACGACGAACACTACCGCCGGGCATTGTGAAATTGCTCGACGAGGACACTGTGCTCGTCGAGTAATCTGAAAGTTCGACTGCAATAGCCCGACGCCTATTGCCCGATGGCAAGTCGCCGTTGTCAGTGTTACTCGACGGAGGGCTTACGTTCCGCGACGACGTCATTCCGCCGGGAAACTTCTGATTTCTTGTAGTGACATATGTCTAGAACAACCACTGTCAAGATACCATACACTTG
The DNA here is from genome assembly GCA_037349345.1 of Oemleria cerasiformis. Classification (NCBI taxonomy): domain Eukaryota; kingdom Viridiplantae; phylum Streptophyta; class Magnoliopsida; order Rosales; family Rosaceae; genus Oemleria; species Oemleria cerasiformis. Next base: position 1,421,130 of record JAZGTL010000003.1, read on the forward strand.
AATGTGAGGCAGCAAGAGCATTCAACACAACCTGACATTGTTGTGTTGTTCTCTCTACCCACTGATGTTTAGGTTTAGTCAATGGTGATGAGGATGAAGCAAGATCCTTAGCAATCCTCGTCACTTCATGCAAGAGATATTGAACAGTGTCATGCAATGATGTATTACTTGAGAATGGCTCATTTAGTGTTCTTTTCAATTTTAAACATTTTGGTCGAATGTGACCTTTCTTCCACAATAATGACACATAGGAATAAATTTTCCTTTCTTCTCATGATTCACTTTTGACTCATCACGTGACTGAGTCAGAGAGGAACTGAGATGACTAGTCACAGAACATGATGCTTTGGATTCTTTTACAAACTTCATTTGCTTGATGGTTCCTTTTGAATCTGACCCATTAAAACCATTCCCAGACATGTCACCATGACCCTTTCCCATATTAAGCATTTTATCAACTTTTTATGCACCAATTGTTAGCTTAATTACCTTTTCATTTGCTTCAATGACCTGATTGTGCAGACTCTTGTTAGCATTTTCAAAAGACTCACATTTTTTTTTAACTCAACAACTTGTTTGTGCAGTTTTTCAATTTCAGCATGTCTCTTTTTCAATCCTCATCTTTAGTCCTAACTGACTCTAGCCACTAAGTTTTAGCATCTTTTAGCTCACAATTTTCTTTTGTTAATTCTGTCATCTTTCCATCAAGAAGAAGATTCTTCTTTTGAATTTCACAAGTTTCCTCAAACAAATCATCATACTTTTTACAAAGCAGATCATATGACATGTCATCTGAATCTTGTTCATCAGATGACATCCAATCTTGTTTTGATTCAAATGAATCATCATAGATTGAAGCAAAAATGCTACAACACTGTCTTTTTCATCAGAATCTGATTCAGAATGTGATGAACATTCTGATTCAGTATCACTCCAAGTGGCTTTCATTGCCCTATATTTCTGTTTGAATTGGTTCCTATTGTTTGCACAGTCAGTAGCAATATGACCAATTCCCCCACAAGTGAAACACTTGATTGACTTTCTGTTTCCTATATTATCCTTGAACCTTGATGATTTGTTATTGTTTCCATCATTTTTAGACTCAAACTTGCCTTTTCCAAAGTTCCTAGACTCAGACTTCCATTTATGTCCAAAGTCCCTTTACTGACTTCCACTTCCTCTTGCATCTCTACTCTTATCTTTTAGCATTCTTCTGAATTTTTTAGTAAAGATAGCCATTTGATCCTCCACACTTTGTGAGGAATCATACAAGGCAACAAACTCAGTTTGAGCATACTGTAAAGCAATGTTCGTCCCCTTTTTAGAGTCCACAGTTTCCATGTCCATTTCCATTTCAAATGTCATTAGTTTACCTACAAACTTGGCCAACCTAATGTCTTTTAGATTTTGAACTTCCATGATTGCAATTTTCTTAGGTCAAAACTTACTAGGCAAAACTCGAATAATCTTTTGAACAATTGTAATTTCATAAATCGGTTCACCAAGACTGACACACTCATTTGTGATTCACTCAAGACGTTCATAGAACTCTGTGAAATACTCTAACTCACTCATTCAAATTTCTTCGAATTTTGCCAAGGACACTGGAAGCTTCAAGTCACGGACTTGAGCATCACCTTCATGAACAATTCTAAGTTTATCCCAAGACTGCTTTGCAGTGGTGCAATTTCGAATGTGTGAGAATTGTGATGCAGACAATGCATTAACAAAGGAATTTCTAGCTTTCTTATTTGATGATGAAGCAAGTGCTTCACCTTGAGTCCACTCAGATCTTGGTATATCTACTAACTCATTGCCTACAATTTTCCTATGACACCTCCACTCAACAGTAAGGTATTCATAAGAAACTTCATCATAGGCATCGAGAAAAATCTCAATTTTTTCTCTCCAGGCAGCATAGTTTGTGCCATCAAAGAAGGGTGGGTTGTTACAGGAATTCCTGTCACGTTCCATCCTTGACACACCAAACAATTGATATCAACTTACACCCTAGGACCGACTCCAAGTGTGTCTAGAGTCAGCTCTGATACCAACTGAAAGTTGGATACCAATTCTAAGCCTGGACACTGACAACTAGTCACGTATTTTAATTATAGATTCCAGAAACAAACATTCAATATCAATCATATTTGCACACCTACTATGAACAAGCTCCTTGCAAAGAACACAATCATATCAGTGACATCCTAAGCACTCATAGGCCTCATCAATGTAGGAAGCCTTGTGCTAGTTCTAAGTGCTTGTGTGTGTGTGCAAAGAAACATTCAATAAGTAATTAAGCCATTTAGAAACATTCAACAATATGAATCAAGACATCAAGAACTTTGATACCCATAAACCTTCCTCAAGGTAAAACTGGGGGACTCTCAGCTGACCAGGCAATCCACTAATTTCAGAGTTCAAATACAAGGTATTCTCATGCTCAATCTCCTAGACTATTCCAAAGAGGCATCCAAACCTTGTGCAACCTAGAAACTATGCGCATCTGTTAAGCTCCTTTACTTATGCTCCTCACAGCAGCTTAACCACACTCAGATCCGATCCAAGAACAACCAGATGAACTAGACTCAAATGAATCTTGATCAATTCAACAATCCGAGTTCATCAAGCAATAATACTTGAAGAACCCATATATAAGATCAAATATAAAATAAACTTGAAGAAACAATGATTAGAACAAAATGAGAAATTCATAGAAAAGATTTTGGTTTTGAAAATCGATTTCTTCAAAAACAGATTCAAACGATTTTGATAGAAAAGTTTGTTGATCAAATCAACATCCTCAATATCAGTTTATCAAAAACGTTTTAATCATTTACCATGGACAATCGATTCAATCAGCTCAGATTCATCTCTGAAAACTATTGAAAAATCGAATTCTCCAAGGCAAATGCACTCTCAAAATTCACGCTCGCAGTGAGCTAGGTAACTCACCGTGATATACAAAAAACAGTTAGCCCCCGAACTCTGAACACACAGCTTTAACAGTTGTGTAAAGAGAATTTCCAAAAATGTCCTTAAGTAAAAAGGAACTCAGTAAAAACTGAAACAGTAAATAGTAATAAATTTAAGATGACTGGTCATCAGGCATACTGCAGTTTTTGGAAAAGACCTCTTTGATAGATGCTTAAACAAATGACAATACTTAACAATCCTATAATTTGAGCATGATTCAAATTGTAGATTACAAGTGGAGAGGCAAAGCCAATTTACATCAATCATTCCTAAAACAAGAACTAACATTGTGTTTTTATTTTCAACCAATCTATCATTTTTTTCAATCAACTTGGCCAACTATGACAGATTCAGATCAACCATCACCAGCCAACAAAAAATCCAGTTGAACCATGGATCCAACCGGCCATTTCAATGTTCATCATTTTGACCACCCTGGTCATGCACTCGTTTCCATTAAATTGAGTGGAGCCAATTATGCAATCTTGGAGTGAATCCATGACTCAAGCCCTCACAACTAAAAACAAAATCGGATTTGTCGACGGTACAATTCATCAACCTTCACAAACCGAGCAACCAATAGAATTTGCTTTATGGAATCAACATAACAGTATGATTTTATCATGGTTTGCGCACGCCGTAGAACCAGATTTGGCCAAAGCTGTCGTTCATGCCAAAACTGCTCAAGTATGGGAAGATTACAAAGATCAATTCTCACAAAAAAATGCACAAACAATATATCAGATTCAAAAGATAATCGCATCCCTCACGCAGGGAACCATGACAATTTCAGCATAATTTACCACACTCAAAGGCCTATGGGATGATTTAAATGCACATCGAATTCCTCCCACTTGCAATAAGATGAAAGCACACAACAAACAAACTGAGGAGAATCGAATGATGCAATTTCTTATGGGCCTCAATGATGTCTACAACGGCGTGCGCAGTAATATCCTCATGATGAATTCATTGTCCAATATTCGTCAAGCCTGATCTCTTCTTATTCAAGACGAAACATAGCGACATATGACGACGGGAACCACAGAAAACTTTTCTATTGCCGATTTAATCCGGAACAAATCACAGAATTTTTTCAATAATTCTCATAATGAGCACTGCCAATTTTGTGATCGAGATGGCCATACAATTGAAAATTGCCGAATAATTCTCATGTGGCAGCAGTCTCCAAAGCGCCTGATTCCCACGTGCCAGGTCTTTCCATTGCCCACGCGTCGCACGCCCCAATGTATGAAAGTTTGGCTGTAATTATGTTCTTTAGCGCACCTATGTCCTGAAAATAACTAGTTTTGGTTGCATTTTAATCTTACCAACCACTAATATTCATACGTAAATATATAAATTGATTTTTCTAAAATTTATATGTTGAGTAATATTTTTGACTTTATTTCTTGCTCGGATTTCATATTCTCTTAATAATAATTTGAAACAGCAGAAAACAGAACGGTTGATCACTGCTGCAGTTGAGGCTGTTACAAGTCAAACATTGGTGTTGCGGTTGTGGTTTGATCTGCCTAATATATTCTTTGCTACTTTCTGGTGTGATGATTTTTAACCACCACCTATTTTCCAACTGAAAAGAAGTAGAATGTTTGCTTATTTAATTAGATTAATGATAGGTGTATTAAGTTTTTAGGTACTAAATTTTGTATCAAGCGTAATTAGGCACGAGTTTAGGATTTGAAAATGAGGTGATTTAAATTTTAGTGTGAAATCTTATCAAAATTCGACGGTATGAGTGAATGATAAAAGAAAAAAAGATACACCTAGTCAAAATAAATACTTGTGGCATAAAAATAACAAATAACCAAACAAAGCAACACAATATAAAACTATTTAAATTTCAAGGCATTATATTCATCAATTAACGAATCTACGTCGATATTATCAACAAACTCCCTTTTACGTGGATAATATATCTTACATCTCCATGAAATTTATACTCGATCCCTTTTATTTAAGTATAGAATAAATTAATGGAGTGTACTATCTAAGCTAATATTATGTAAAAATATTATTTATGTCATAAATTTCAGGTGGGTTGAAGTCCGTCTTAGCCCCAACTATATATATGTGCCTGAATGTGATGTAACAGCTTTTTATTGCATAAATCCATCATTTACTTACATATTTATTGTATTTTATTCATTAATTAATATATTTATTAAAACATATATTTATATATTCCCTATATAAGTATATATACTCATTTAGATATACTTGGTATAATATAACAATTATTAGTGAGGAGTACAAGATAGCCCAAACAAATTAATAACAAATCAAATACTACAACATCAACTTTGATTGGTACGTAGATTTACCATTGATGATTTAACCAAGTTCATACACTTGATAGATACGTGAGCGGTTAAGTGGGTGATAAGGCTATTTTCAATTATGGAGTTAAATTTGAGGGCCGAGCTCAAATTTGATCCTTAAAATAATTAATTTTTTAATGAATCTTCAATCATTTGGAATTAAGTCATTATTATTTTAATATTTTATTATTACTTTATGTGGGCCTAAAAAAAATAAAATATGCAGGGCATGTGGGCTTTCACTATTCTACAGATTTTCAAAAAGAATTGTCCTCTACTCCATTTTAATTCTTAAATGTTTGAATAAATTTGAGAAAGAATTTGGCCATGGGCGGATGACCAAAATGTCTAGGCCTTGGCCTTGTGGTTGAAGACCATTATTTGCCCAATTTTTCTATAATTTAGATTTTTAGCCGATGGTTAGAGATAGTCTAATATCAATATGTAGGTCTGAAATTTTAAATATATACGGCATTCAATTGTTTGCAAATGGTTAAATAAACACTTTGCAGGTACGAGAATTTCTTTTCCAAATGCAGAAGGCACTAAGGGAGCATTCATAATTTATAAATTTCGATAAAAAGCAAGGGATATTTTGTCACACACAAATCATAGTGCACATAAATTGGTCATGAAAAATCCAACCCGTCCATGTTTAAACTTAAAAGCTTAGGGAGCAAGAAACAACATGATGACAACACCGAATGCTAAAGTGGCACTGGTTTGGAGACCGCCTAATTTGCAGTTAAGAGACGAAGCTGATGGTTGCGGTGAAGACCCAGTTCGGGAAATGGAAGTCGGAGCTTCAGTTGAAGGAATATCAGATGGGTTTGAGTCAGGACTGATAGGCAATCCAGATGAGAAAGCTGGGGACAATGCCGGAGCAGATTGTGGTGGTGAGGCGGCAATGGAAGTTTGCGGGGACAAACTGGGAGTCTCCGTCGACGGGGAAGAAGGTGGTGGAGCTGCTGAAGGAGATTGATCTAGTACTGGAGCAGGGCTTATAGGAGAAAGTGTGGGGGGTGATGAGGTTGCAAGAGTAGTGTCGACTTGAAGCTTCATGCCTTGGCTACAATGTCCAATTGTTCCACAGATGAAGTACCTCTTGCCAGGAGAAGAGAGAGGGATTGTAGTGCTGCCACCACTGTAAGATTGAATTGAGTTACTTGCTTGGCAAGAATCATAGTCTGCCTTTGACACTTCAACCACATCATGGCTTGGTGCATACTGAAAATCTGCATATATAGTCATATACATGTTTATATAAGACACATTAATTAATTTCTTGATTGATGTCTAGTAGATTCATAAAATAAGATTAGAATTTAACAGTTCATTTTATAGGTCCTCAATCATTATCTGAATCATGTTTGTTTGACTATCCAAAACAATATTCAATGATGATCTTAGCTTGCAAAAATTTATCTGAATTAGTAATCGTTTGACTATCCAATACTCAGCTAAATACATAGGTGAGCATACATGCATGTTTTGTTCGATGGCATGCAATTATGTTGATTATAACAATTGGATGGCTAAATAAATTTTAATTCGAGTGAATTTTTTTGGGAATAATCTTTAAATAAGTTTTTATAAAATGAAGTATTAGATTGCGATATTGGTTTGTGGAGTGACCTAAAAAAACCAAATTAAAAAAAAACGATTCTTGTATGTGTATGCTTGCTTGCGACGTGCATGGATACCACATTAGAATGTGAGCATCCAACCAATCGAAACCAATTAAGGGAGAAGAGATGTAAATAAATGACTTAAACTAGTAAAGCAAACCTTCCATTAATACTATTTTGATAGATATATATATATATATATATATATATATATATATCCAGGCTTTTATAATTAAACAACTTACTGAGATTATCTCCGACCACGAATGTCTGCGATGATGCCCAAGTTTGAAGGTCGGTAGTGGAATCCCAGCCGCCGTTGGGACCGCCTACGGTGTAGGTGGCTGCCATGGCCAATTCTACGAGCATGGTCACAGCAACCAAGCTCATTAATGTTGTTCTTGGAGCTGCCATATTTTTCTCTGAAGGAAAATAAATTGAAGATTAGAATGAAGAAGGGGAGCTAGAGTCAATCACATAGAAAAAAGTTTAGTCACTTGATTTGGTATATATACAGATGTTTCAAGGATTAGGTACGGACTACTGACTACTGACTAGGGACTAGCTAGGGACAGACATCATTTGAGTTTATTTATGGTTTAGTTGTCATTGAGTTGGTCAAGTATCATGGCGATTAGGGCAATGACAGGTCGTAGGCTCATTCATGGGTACTAATATTCTCTACTTTTTAAATATCTTTGTTGGTGTAGATCACATATTTAAATAAGGATATAATACTTCAATTTGGACGCAATTTAATTTTAATCCACAATAAACTTCATGAAATAATATATGAATAATGATATTTCAATACACTTAATTAACCACATTATTTTGATTTAATTGATGTGACAATCAATGAGGGATATGTTATCTCAATAAATTAAAGAGGTAATTATATATAGGTCTTTTTATTAGAATTCAATATATAAAGTAGTCTACTACAGTAAATAAGTACGGTAACTATAGATCCACTTCATATTTTGACTGTTATTTAATCCATGTCAGTTTTTTTTCGTTCTGTGTTTTAAAAAAAATTACAAGGCTTGTCATGTAAGTCCTGTATATTGTTATCCTTTATTAAAATAAAAAACATATTTATCCGTTTAAAAAAAACCTACTTATCGCTTTTTGAAAGAAAAAAAAACCTATTTTTCCTCCCAGTAGAAGTCCTATATATTTTGAAACCCATAATCAAATGCGACCTACATTTGCCTCTAGTTTTCTTCAACCAGAGTCTTTTCTTTGTGTTCAGTTGATGCCCATAGCTTTTAGGTATTTATTTATATACCTACTGTAGATGAATGATTTCTTTTTTTATTTTGATGTAGTTTCATTATGTAAGATTTTGAGTTATTCGATTTTGGTGAGGAAGGTGTTTTTATTTGTTATTATTATATACCTCCATCACAGGTTACCTTATACTTGTTTTTCTATGTAATGAGTCAATATTGGGTTAATTTCTCTATCTAGCTAAAAGGTCTTTTCTCATTTGGTTTGTCATCAAATTTTGTTTACCTGTGTAAATAGGTTCAATCAATTTAACTCACAAGTAATGTTTTCAACCTCATTCATAGGTTTGTAAAAAAAATAACCCTAGCTTTTACAAAATTATGATTTCATCGAAGGTATATTACCTATACCTTAAAATTACTAAGGAATTAACCTACCTAATAAGCTTATTCCATGAACATTTTGGATGAGTATTTTATATTTGTACATACTATTATATGTCTTTTACTTTTTTTAATTAGATTATAGGTTTTCTACTTGTAGAGAAGAAGACTCAATCCTTTTCAAATTCAAACACTTCCCAAATAAATTCGGTTAAAATAAAGTAGTTGAGACATTATGAAACTCTTATATTTAAAAAAAAAAGATAATATGAATTTAAATTATAACGGTAATATTGGAAAAATAAATTAATATTAAAAAATATATATATAATATGCTGATGTGGAATTTGAATCATCGGTAAATGGACTATTTTCAATGTTGGTTATAAAAAGTGCACTAATATATAATTAATTCTAAATTAAATCATCTTTTATAAATATTGTTTTGAATGTATTTATTTTTGTGATAAATAGAATGTCACATCAAGTGTGTTATATGCAGTGTATCAAATAATGCGGTCAATTAAGCATGTTCAAATACCAGCACTCATAATACATACCCCTGGTAACTATGGTTGTTCTTTACATTTGTAAGTAGCTTAATGATTGCCATAGTTTCTATATTACTCACAAATTTGAAGTTTCGTTCATAAATGTCTATGTTAGTGTTTTTTGTTTTTGAAATATGTGTCGAGCTATATCAATCGTTCTTTCATCATTTTTCTCAACTGGTTCTCCCAAAATTATTAGAGGTAGAGTTTTATTTCCAAGATCTGAGTATATATACTATATATAGTGGCCAATTAACAAACTTCCTTCTCAAAATGATCAATTTTCCTGCCCAGACCTACAATTCCTCTTTATATTCATTGAATTGAAAGGAAAAAAAAATGTGAAATGAAGGTTAATTTTTTGGGCAAGAAAATTGTCCATTTTCGGAGAGAGGTTTGTTGATTATAGAAGGCATAGAATACTCTGATCATAAAAAGACAACTTACCCTTAATTTTGGCGTAGGAAATTGTTTTAAAAATTGATAGAAAACCGATTGGTGTAGCTCGACACATATTTCAAGGACTAGAAATTCTAATACATATATTGAAGGTTAATGATGAAAGTTGAAATTTGTGTAACTATAATTTAAAGACGATTGCAACTGTTAAAGCTTTATAAGTGAGTTTTCAAAATATGAATGACATAAATAATAAGTAAAAATTATATTTATGTTGAGTTTAATATATATATATATATAGAAGAGCTAGCGAACTAAAATTCTCTACTTATTGTTTTGTCTAGAAGAAGAAAGAAACTAGAGTTCACGTCAAAAACAAAATAAACAACAATATGCAATGAAGTGGTTTATGGCATCCACGTTAAAGGAGAGGGTGGGTGACTTCTTCGGTCTAGTTGTTTTAGTAGGTGTATCTATTTTTTGGCCAATCTTTAGTAGGTTTATATCACTACACCTAATCTCAGTTTTCTTTTTTTCTTTTCTAATTAAAAAGAAAATATGAAGGGGTTCAATAAAGAAGTTGCATGTGTCACTACTTTGTAATGTTTGAACAATGACACAAACAAATTAAACAAACACACAGCTTCTCGATCGAGTGAGTTGGTGAAGATCCAAGTATGTGTTATGAAATTAAATCAGTAAAAGTTTTGATTAATTTGTTATTCATTTGATAAGTCACAGCACCTAATTACAACTTCTAAACTGCTCAATTGATTCTCCTTTGCCATTTTCTCTCCCATAAAGAAAACAAAAAGGAGTTCAAATAATTCTAATCATGGACAAAGGCCCGGTAAATGAAGTTCGAATTTAACAAAAAACTTCCATAGGTAGCGCGTTCACCGGTTGTTTCCTTATTGTTCTGCCCAAAAATGTGACAGCGGGTTCGGGGTCGTCTTCGGTGGATCTCCGTTGAAATCGGCGCTTGAAGGAGCAGGCTCATGTGAGTTTCTTTAGTGATGTATAGGTGATGACTTTGTTGGAAGTTGGGTTTGGGTTGAAGGCCGTGGGCATTTAAGCCTTGATGCCATGGTTTTTCCCTACATGGGCTGACCAGAAAGCAAATAGGCATTTAGCTACCTTCAAAGTAGGCGTGCCACTAGTAGAGATTGCTACCTAACAGTTAGAAATGGGTTCGATTGTGGCCCAAAAACCTTTCTTTTAATCAAGTGATTGTGAGGCGAGTAGGCAAATTGATCACGCTGTTCTTTTCTATGCCTTCTTCTTAATGTACCCAATGACTTTAATAATTTTCTTTCCAGTTTAGTCCAAGTTGAGTTTATATTGATTCCGATTTGTTCATGTTAGCAGCTTGTTATTGGTTAGGAGCAGTTAGGTGCACGAGTTTCCTTAAGTCGGGATGATACTATCGGACCAAAACACATAAATGATTTTATGACTTAAAGTCAGCCATAAAACAAAATGGTAGGTATATTCCGAATATGTGTGACTCTCCTTAAGGAAATCCGTTAAAACATAAAGAAAATGAAATACAAATACGAAAAGTAAATGCGTAGATATTAAGTGTGGTAAGTGAATACAAGTGCTGAAAGTAAATATTTCTTTTGCAATCAAGCCTAGTTGAGGGGCACGATCTTCTAGAAATCATAAACTGAAATGAACATCAACTGGAATCATGTCATGGTTTGGCAGAGTATTCAAACGACGGTGAGACGTCAGGGGTTGAGCGTATGATGCCCCACGGACTGAAGTAGCGGGATGAGGTGAGTGTTTGGTGTTCATTGATCAGTCGTTATTTATGCATCATTTTGAGGTCTTTATATGCCTCTCTTACATGTCTTTTGAATGATTTCGTGCCATCAATAGTAGAAAATGATCAATCTTGTGAGACTTGTGCAGAGTTAGAAAGATAGGAAAAATCTGGAAAGAACGCAAAAAGAATGACTCAAATCGGAGTCCAGATGAAGGAGATGTCCTCATTTCAATATCAGGTCCTGAACGGAGTCCTGAGTGCGCCAGTGCGCCAGTGCGCCTATTTTGGGCCACTGGCCAAGTACCTCATATCAGGCCCTCCGGGTCCCGAACTTGTGTTTCATGACATCAAGGTCAAGTCCTAGAAGTGCCAAGGTCGCGCCAAGGCAGGTCGAGGACATGTCCCAAGAACTCCCATCCGAGCCCAGATGTGCGCCTAAGCCGGGGTCCCTGTTCCGCCAGCAGTGGATCAGAGGTTCTCCCTCTGCGCCAAGCCTGAACGACGATGCGCTTCTATTATACTCCTAACGTACTTCAAAAGCGCGGTCCCAGATCCTGATTACGAAGACAGTCAAAAATCCAAGTTTGGCCAGCTTGCGTTCCCACTTGCCAGCTTGCATTCACACTTCCGGCCATGCTCTGATTGGTTCGAATAGATTTTAAAGACTTTATAATTAATTAAAAGTAAAATAACTTTCCCTATTCCTATAGGACATGGTTTTACCAATCTGTATAGAACAAGGTTATATCAATCCTTATAGAACAAGGTTATACCAATCCTTATAGAACAAGGTTTTCCCTTTGTCTATAAAAGGGAGCCTTTGTTCAATGTTTTTGAGGGAGATAATTAGCTAAGGACGTTTTTGTTTTCTGGAAAAACAGAGACCTGAGCCACAGAGTTCCGTTTTGGTTTTCTAGAGAATTAGGGACCATATATTTTCGGAGATAATCTTTCACTTAGATTATTGGACGTGGAGCTTGGAGAAGAAGGCCCTGCCGTGTCTTCTGCTGCATCTGTTCTTAACAATCTCTTATGTACCCTTATTTTCATTATTGCAATTTACTTATGGATTCAATTATACTTGTGTTTATTTCAGTTATGTGTGAGTAGTCATTAGGATTAGGGCTGCTTGAAGCCCTAGCCATGTTAGCTTGTTAATTGGATTTCTGGCTCTTGATTATGATTGCTATGCATGCTGAATAAGTTGGATCACTATGCTTAATGAACTTAATTTATGCCTATAAGATTAGCTACCTTGTTTGCATATAATTATAGATGTAATTGCTTGAGTGACCGTCATATCATCTTGTGATTTGGAGCATCGAAAGTATTCGTACTTGTAATCTTAACTCATGACGACCTAGGATTACATGCCACTTTGCTAGGCTAATGTGGTGTCATTAAATTCTCTTTAAACTTCATGCATCATCTTAAAAGGTAGGTGATAGACGTTCTAGGCATATGCCCTGTTTAGAACATGCTAAGTAAGAGGGAATAAGATGTGTCTAGTGAACCAACGCCAGGTCCTAGGCACGGGCACCTAATTCAGAAAATGCGTAGTAATTAGGTCAAGGAAATTTGGTTAAGAGCTATAATTGGTTAGAGTGGATAGTAAGCCTTAATTCGCCTTAGTTAACAACCTTTCATTCTTGCATTGTTATTTTCTGCACTTTGATTTACTTGTCTTTAAATTTCAGTTATCACATCATAAACCCCCCCCCCCCCCTGTGTGTGTGTGTGTGTGTTTTTATTTAAGTTAACAAATCTGAACTAAATTGGTCATAACGTTGATACAAGTCCTCGAGGGATCGACTCTTGCTGTGCTACTATACTATACTTATCGATTTGTGCACTTGCAAGGATTTTATAACTGTTTTTGGCGCCGTTGCCGGGGACTTGTCCCTCAACGGTGCCCATTCAAGTTTAGATTTGTAACTTAGTTTTTTTTCTTTTTTGTTAGGTACCCGTGTATGTCATTCCAAGGTTCAGTGCACGGGTCATCAAGTGGACCATCATCGCAAGCATCTTCAGTCCACGGCTCCCCGCCACCAAGCCCAAGGAGGATGGCGGACCACAGAGAAGAGCAGGGCCTGGAACGTGGCCTAGTACCGCAAGCCCCATGGCGCCTTAAGGATTTTGCCATGCCCCATGTCTCGGAGGATCAATTTCCAATTGTTTTTCCCGAGTCAACAGTGGCAAACTTCGAATTAAAGTCGGGGACAATTCACATGCTGCCTACATTCCACGGCCTTGCGGGCGAGGACCCGCACTTTCATATCAAGGAATTTGTTGAGGTTTGTTCAACACTGCGCATCAATGGAATGACAGAATCTGAAATCCGCCTGCGGCTCTTTCACTTCAGTCTCAAGGATCGCGCCAAGACATGGTTTCATTCATTGGCGCCGGCTTCCATTCACTCTTGGAGGGACTTGACGTCCAAATTCTTAACACAGTACTTTCCCGTGGAAAAGACAAATGAGTTAAAGTCCAAGATCATGAACCCACGGCAAGACATGGAGGAGTCTTTCTACGAGTTTTGGGAGCGGTTCAATCAGATGTTACGGGCGTGCCCCCACCACCAAATTGATGCCCATCATCTTATGCTATACTTCTATGGAGGCTTGAAAACTAGCGATCGGACAATGGTGGATTCTCAATCCCAAGGGATTCTAGAAGGCACAGCCGAGGAAGCAAGGACCGCCTTTGAGAACATTGCTCAAAGGGAAAAACAGTTCCGCTACAGGGGTCCCTCCTCTAGAGCTACGGGTGATGCATCCGCCAAATACAAAGATGACGCCATTGCTCAGCTCACGGCAATGGTAAAACAATTGTGTAGCGAGAAAGCCAAAGGAGTTCACATCTGCGAGGTATGTTCAATTCAGGGACACACATCCCAGGACTGCCCGGTTGTGGAAGAGGCCAACTTTGCTGGAGGGTTCAATAGAAATTCTCGACCCCGGAATGACCCATATTCCAACACTTACAATCCGGGGTGGAGAAATCATCCTAATTTCCGTTGGAGCAACAATCAAGCAGCCGCGAATCCCTTGCCACCCCCTGGATTTGAGCAGCAAGCCGCAGGCCCTCAGGGGAACTACCACGGTCCTTCCTCAAACCAGAATGGCGGAAGCAAGTCTGTTGAGGACTCCATCCATATCCTGACTCAACAGCAGGCTCAACTCATAAAATTCATGCACGATAGCCAGAGTCAGACGGGAGACTTCAAAAATGCAATTGCAAACTTGGAGCGTCAAATGGGACAGGTGGCGAACCAACTAAATCAGCGGGAGCAGGGCAAGCTACCGAGTCAAGTCCTGGTAAATCCGAAAGGATTTCACAATCCTACGGCTAATGCCATCACGCTGGAGAAGGAAACACCACTTCAAGACCCCACATATGCCACCCTCACAGGACCTGAAACTGAGCCTCAACCTACTCTGCCAAGGATCACCGACCAGGGGGCACCGCAAAACATGCCACGACCAACACCTCTGGCGCAGAACCAGTCCAATGAGTCACCAAGTGCACTACCGCAAAGAGGACCTGACACTGCGCCTACTTCGGCCACGGCTGGCATGCAACCTGCTCCTAAGCCCAAGTCGCAGCACTCAAATACTTCTAACTCTAAACCTCAGAATTCCAATTCTAAAAAAGTCAATTTTGAGTTAGCTAATAATGTTGATTATCCATTTCCTCGCAGGTTCCAAAACAGGAATAAGCAAAAGGAGGACTTTGAGGAAGAAATCATCAGCATGTTGCAGAAGCTTCAGATCACACTGCCTTTCCATAAAATTGTCAAGCACATGCCTATCTTTGCAAAGCTGATCAAGGACTTAGTTGCAGGAAAGCGTGGTTTTAGCTCCACGGACACCATTGACATCCCTATGGCCTGCTCGGCTGCCCTTTTGCGCATGCCCCTTAAGGCCAATGATCCTGGGCCGCCATCCCTTCCATGTTTCATTCAGTAAAAAAGATTCGAACATTGCCTTTGCGACACGGGAGCATCAGTGAACATCATGCCATTCCACATTTACAGGTCACTCAACCTAGGCGCACTCAAGCCCACGCACCTATGTGTCAGGTTGGCTAACGCTTCTGTAACCAACCTAATGGGGGTTCTTGAGGACGTACTGGTACAAATCGGAGATACATGCATCCCTGCCGACTTCTACGTACTAAGAATGGACAGAATTGACAAAAGTGAGGAACCTCCCCTCATCTTCGGAAGGCCCTTACTAGCCACAGCCGAGTGCCTCATCGACGTCAGAAAGGGCCAGGTCTCCATCAAGGTCCTGGACCAGCTTCGGACATTCTCCATCCATGACACCATCCAGTACCCTGCCGAGCCTATTGTAGATTTTCCGTTAAACACAATGGACTTACTGCTACGGGAGACAATTGCTCATTCTTGCATGACGGATGACCTTGAGAAGGCCGTTACTAGTAACCCACACACTGTGGATTCACTTACAGATAGCGTGATCGAAGAGGTACGAGCCCTTGACATCATGCCAGCCCTCCCATTGCACAGGCCTCCCCTCGAAGCGCTACCATTCACAAGTCAGAAAACCCTGCCGTCCATCATAAAGGCTCCTGAACTCGAGCTGAAGCCCTTGCCCGAGCACTTAAAGTATGCATATTTGGGCGACAATCAAACCCTTCCAGTCATCATTGCATCTACCCTAAGTACGAAAGAGGAAAAGGCATTGGTTCACGTCCTTAAGGTCAATCAAACGGCAATTGGATGGACAATAGTTGACATCAAAGGCATAAGTCTCGCAAAATGCATGCATCGGATACTGCTGGAGGAAGACTCCAAACCATCACGGGAGGCACAGAGGCGATTGCATCCACCTATGAAGGTGGTCGTGAAGAAAGAAGTCCTAAAGCTCTTGGACGTTGGAATCATCTATCCAATTAGTGACTCCAAGTGGGTGAGCCCAGTCCAGGTCGTGCCAAAGAAAAGTGGGATCACAGTGGTTAAAAACGAGCAGGATGAGCTTGTACCTCAACGGATTCAAACAGGATGGAGAGTGTGCATCGACTATCGAAAGCTAAATATAACCACACGCAAGGACCACTTTCCTTTGCCCTTCATTGATCAAATGCTCGAGCGCCTGGCTGGACACTCCCACTATTGCTTCTTGGACGGCTACTCAGGATACAATCAGATTGCTATTACACCCGAAGATCAAGAAAAAACAACATTCACATGCCCATATGGCACCTTTGCATACAGAAGAATGCCGTTTGGATTGTGCAATGCCCCAGCTACCTTTCAGCGTTGCATGTTGAGCATCTTCTCCGATATGGTGGAAGATATAATTGAAGTATTCATGGACGACTTCTCAGTGTTTGGACATTCATTCGAACTGTGCTTAGTTAACCTAACCCGAGTACTGGAACGGTGCAGAGAAAGCAACTTAGTGCTGAACTGGGAAAAGTGCCATTTCATGGTACAACAGGGAATTGTCTTGGGTCATGTGATCTCTAGCCGAGGCATTGAAGTGGACAAAGCAAAGTTAGACATAGTAGAGAGGCTGCCGTACCCCACTACAGTCAAAGAGGTTCGATCGTTCTTAGGGCATGCTGGCTTTTACCGCAGATTCATCAAAGATTTCTCGAAAATCACAAGACCTTTGTGTGATCTTCTAGCCAAGGACGCCACATTTGAGTTCACTAAGGGATGCCGTGAGGCATTCAACACACTCAAGGCAAAGCTCACGGCATCACCCATCATCATGCCACCGAATTGGGACTTACCATTCGAACTAATGTGTGATGCCTCAGACTTCGCCATAGGAGCAGTTTTGGGACAGCGTGTTGACAAGCTCCCTCATGTCATTTACTACGCAAGCCGAACCCTGAATGATGCCCAGCTGAACTACTCCACCACCGAGAAGGAGCTCCTTGCTGTTATCTTTGCCCTGGAGAAGTTCCGTTCATATCTAATTCAAACCAAGGTCATAGTATACACGGATCATGCTGCCTTGAAGTATCTGCTCACTAAAAAGGACGCCAAGCCAAGGTTGCTACGTTGGATGCTACTGCTCCAGGAATTCGACCTTGAAATCAGAGACAAGAAGGGCAGCGAAAACGTGGTCGCTGACCATATGAGCCGATTGCTTCACAGTTCCAATGAAGAGGCCGATCAGTTGCCCCTCCTCGAGACCTTTCCTGACGAACAGCTCTTCGCAATCCAAGCTATTGATCCATGGTATGCCGATCTCATTAATTACCTTGTCACTAAGCAAATTCCTTCATCTTTAAACAGGTACCAAAAGGACAAGCTGGCTAAACAAGCTAAGTACTACATATGGGATGAGCCGTACCTATGGAAGCATTGTCCATACCAAATCATTCGGCGCTGCATCCCAGAAGACGAGATGAAATCCGTCTTGACTTTTTGCCATAGTTTGGCATGTGGGGGCCATTTTGGAGCTAAGAAAACAGCCCTCAAGGTACTCCAAAGTGGACTCTACTGGCCCACACTTTTCAAGGATGCACACGAATTTGTACTCACCTGTGACCGCTGCCAACGCCTAGGTAACATCGGCCCTCGAAATCAAATGCCATTACACCCTATTCTTGTGGTCGAAATCTTCGACGTATGGGGCATTGATTTTATGGGGCCTTTTCCGAATTCCTTTGGCAATCTTTATATTCTGCTTGCAATTGATTATGTCTCCAAATGGGTGGAAGCAATTCCAACCAAAACTAACGACGCCAAAGTAGTGGTGCGTTTTTTACAGAGTCACATCTTAGCCAGATTCGGCGCACCTAGGGCAATCATCAGCGATGGGGGGGCACACTTCTGCAATCATTCGTTTGCAGCCCTAATGAAGAAGTATGGCGTCACCCACAAGGTCTCAACACCGTATCACCCTCAAACGAGTGGCCAAGCGGAAGTGTCCAATCGGGAAGTAAAGGCCATATTGGAAAAAACGGTAAATCCTAACCGCAAAGATTGGTCCAGCAAATTGAATGATGCACTGTGGGCCTATCGGACCGCATACAAGACCCCGATTGGCATGTCTCCCTTCCGGCTGGTTTTTGGAAAAGGCTGCCACCTACCAGTGGAATTGGAGCATAAAGCATTCTGGGCTATTAAGCAGATGAACCTGAACTGCGATGACGCTGGAATACATAGGAAGCTTCAGCTAAGTGAATTAGAGGAGTTGCGAAATGAGGCCTTTGACAGTGCTCGTATCTACAAGGAAAAGACCAAAGCTTTCCACGACAAGCGCATTCAGCCCAAGGACTTTCACATCGGACAGGAAGTCCTCCTCTTTGACTCCCGGCTCAGACTAATGCCAGGTAAGTTGCGTTCAAGATGGACTGGACCATTTATTATTACTAACGTTTTTCCTCATGGTGCAGTTGAAATCCAGCACCCGGAACGGCAGGATCCGTTCAAGGTAAATGGCCACCGCCTCAAACACTACTTGAAGGACCTTTCTAATCCAAGCGCAGTCAACCCTGCAAATCCGCATGCGCCCAGCTCCTAGCATGTCAGTCCCGTCTTGCCTAGACGTTAAATAAAGCGCTCCTAGGAGGCAGCCTAGCCCTGGTTTGTATTTCTCACTTCCTTTTCTGTTTCTGCCCGTTATATCTCTCAAACCTTTCTACTGTTGTCATGCTTACTGCTTATCACATTGAGGACAATGTTCAGTTTAGGTTTGGGGGTGTGGATTTAAAATTTTGCATATAGAAACAAGTAGGTTTGGGGGTGATACACGGCCAGGACATTTAAATTTCTGCTTGTGATTAGTATGATAACTTGTTAATAGGAATGTATATGCTAAGTTAACTCTTTGCTTTACTAAGAGTCATGCCATGGTCAAGTAGTTCATAATTTGCACTTCATAATGCCATGTTTTAAGTGATTAAGTGAACGAAATAACTGAATTTGAGTGAACCTTAGAAAATTAGTGGAGACTACCCTGTGAGATCTTTGAGCCTAATTGCCATTCTTTTTGAGGGATATACTTGTTTCTACTCTTAAACACTCATCACTTTTGTTCTTAATTGTTGATCTCATTACATCATATTTGCATTGAATTTTAAAGAACTAACATCATTTAGATACTCTTGATTTAATGTATGTTTTGCCATAAGAAGTGATGTAGGCTATGTGTGCTTTAACCTCTAAAGGCCTTATCCTACCCTATTGCATGCTCCCTAAGCCAATTTTGAAGCCAAACACTCAGCCTTTTCTTTCATCACCCAAAGTATAACCTAACCCAAAATACTTAGCCATTCATCACAGCCATACCCTATAACCTCAGTTTGTGCTAAGGTTGCCATAAATGAGATTCATGGTGAGAATGAGAGGTGAAAGAAGATGCTGCCCAATTCAAAGGACATTGGCGTCAATTGAAAGTTCAAAAGTAAAGAAAAGTTTTACAAGTTGCAAGCTGCATGAAAATTTGAGGAAATCATTGCATGAACTTGGTTCAATTCAATTCAAAGACGAACAGAAAAAAAAAAAAAAAAAAAAACGTTCAAATCAAAAGAAAGAAAGAAACGTTGAGAAAAAGAAGGAAAAAAAATAAGTGAAGAACAAAGTGAATTGAGCCAAGTGAGCCAAGAGCCTCAAAATAAGCCACAAGAGCCACAAAATAAGTAATCAGGAAAGCACAATGTCGTGGGCCTTAAGAAAGGATTCAGTTCAGAAATTCCAAGTTCAATTCATGACTTCTCATGCCTTGGCACAACTCAGGTTCTTTGAATCCCATCCTTCCTTGCTAAACCCCAAAGCTTAGCCCCAATACAACCTAAAAAGGAAGACCTAACTGATCTTATGGACAATCATACTGCGGATTAAGGTACGTATCTATGTTCTTAAAGTTCAATTCCTTTCATGAGATCTTTATTTCCATAAAGTGCTATTCTTCATTGTTACTCATATGTGATTAAATTTGAATTTCATAACATAAACTCATCACATATGCTTCAAAAGAGTGTAAGCCTAGGATTCTTGTGTGAATTGAGAGTTGCCTAGTGAGGATTAGAGTCGAGGCGAAATCTTTCTAGGGCATTTAGATGAAGTTGTTTTCAAACTTGATCACCTGAAAATATTGGCATTTATACACGTACACCTTCACATGACACTCACGGCTATGGCATTCCTTTTAGTTCTGCAAAGCATGTCTACTTACTTTGATTCTTATTAGCTTGTTAAGAGTACTATATCTAGCATCTTTTTGTTTAAGTAAAACGTTTGTGGGTATCGTACTGTTATAAGCCTCAGGAGACAAAACTCCTCCTACTAGGTGAACCTAGGGGTTTAAATGTTCTATCTTAACTAAAATCGAGTCTTTTCATTTTGTTAGCATTTGTTTTGCTCAGGGACTAGCAAAAGATAGGTTTGGGGGTATTTGATCAGTCGTTATTTATGCATCATTTTGAGGTCTTTATATGCCTCTCTTACATGTCTTTTGAATGATTTCGTGCCATCAATAGTAGAAAATGATCAATCTTGTGAGACTTGTGCAGAGTTAGAAAGATAGGAAAAATCTGGAAAGAAAGCAAAAAGAATGACTCAAATCGGAGTCCAGATGAAGGAGATGTCCTCATTTCAATATCAGGTCCTGAACGGAGTCCTGAGTGCGCCAGTGCGCCAGTGCGCCTATTTTGGGCCACTGGCCAAGTACCTCATATCAGGCCCTCCGGGTCCCGAACTTGTGTTTCATGACATCAAGGTCAAGTCCTAGAAGTGCCAAGGTCGCGCCAAGGCAGGTCGAGAACATGTCCCAAGAACTCCCATCCGAGCCCAGATGTGCGCCTAAGCCGGGGTCCCTGTTCCGCCAGCAGTGGATCAGAGGTTCTCCCTCTGCGCCAAGCCTGAACGACGATGCGCTTCTATTATACTCCTAACGTACTTCAAAAGCGCGGTCCCAGATCCTGATTACGAAGACAGTCAAAAATCCAAGTTTGGCCAGCTTGCGTTCCCACTTGCCAGCTTGCATTCACACTTCCGGCCATGCTCTGATTGGTTCGAATAGATTTTAAAGACTTTATAATTAATTAAAAGTAAAATAACTTTTCCTATTCCTATAGGACATGGTTTTACCAATCTGTATAGAACAAGGTTATACCAATCCTTATAGAACATGGTTATACCAATCCTTATAGAACAAGGTTTTCCCTTTGTCTATAAAAGGGAGCCTTTGTTCAGTGTTTTTGAGGGAGATAATTAGCTAAGGACGTTTTTGTTTTCTGGAAAAACAGAGACCTGAGCCACAGAGTTCCGTTTTGGTTTTCTAGAGAATTAGGGACCATATATTTTCGGAGATAATCTTTCACTTAGATTATTGGACGTGGAGCTTGGAGAAGAAGGCCCTGCCGTGTCTTCTGCTGCATCTGTTCTTAACAATCTCTTCTGTACCCTTATTTTCATTATTGCAATTTACTAATGGATTCAATTATACTTGTGTTTATTTCAGTTATGTGTGAGTAGTCATTAGGATTAGGGCTGCTTGAAGCCCTAGCCATGTTAGCTTGTTAATTGGATTTCTGGCTCTTGATTATGATTGCTATGCATGCTGAATAAGTTGGATCACTATGCTTAATGAACTTAATTTATGCCTATAAGATTAGCTACCTTGTTTGCATATAATTATAGATGTAATTGCTTGAGTGACCGTCATATCATCTTGTGATTTGGAGCATTGAAAGTATTCGTACTTGTAATCTTAACTCATGACGACCTAGGATTGCATGCCACTTTGCTAGGTTAATGTGGTGTCATTAAATTCTCTTTAAACTTCATGGATCATCTTAAAAGGTAGGTGATAGACGTTCTAGGCATATGCCCTGTTTAGAACATGCTAAGTAAGAGGGAATAAGATGTGTCTAGTGAACCAACGCCAGGTCCTAGGCACGGGCACCTAATTCAGAAAATGCGTAGTAATTAGGTCAAGGAAATTTGGTTAAGAGCTATAATTGGTTAGAGTGGATAGTAAGCCTTAATTCGCCTTAGTTAACAACCTTTCATTCTTGCATTGTTATTTTCTGCACTTTGATTTACTTGTCTTTAAATTTCAGTTATCACATCATAAACCCCCCCCCCCCCCCCCCCCCCCTGTGTGTGTGTGTGTGTGTTTTTATTTAAGTTAACAAATCTGAACTAAATTGGTCATAACGTTGATACAAGTCCTCGAGGGATCGACTCTTGCTGTGCTACTATACTATACTTATCGATTTGTGCACTTGCAAGGATTTTATAACTGTTAGAATTGAATTGCATATTTCTTGCTCTTTAAATCTACCAACATTCATCAAAGACTGGATTGGGCAGCAGTCAGGATGAGGGAAAGCTTTGAGTTCCTAGTCGGAAATTGAGAGAAAAAGGTTGAGAAGAGAGACTGAATCTCGATTTTAGATTAGAGAATCAGGTTGTGCCTAAATACGTGAGCCTTTGAACAAACAAGCTTTTGAGGGTTTGCTTTGTTTTGAAATTGATTAGTTTTATCAATTTGTTTGTTTGATTGATTGATTGGTTGTCCTTTGAGAAGAATGCTTCTTCTCCTTTTTATAAGCGGTTGGGGAGCTGACTTGGCTTGCCAAGTAGACTTATATGGGACCTGCACTGCATTTTCTTGTCTCAAACATCCCCCTTCCATTCTGACACGTTCGGCGTCTTCAGAATTGACTTCTCCACTTCTCCACATCTCCATATCTCTAAGTGGGTATTTTGGGTTGGGCTGTGCGTTTTAGGTTTTTAATTCTTTTGACTCCTTGCTTCAGCCCAAAATGGAATTTTTTGGGTGTGAATATTGCCCCCTAAATTTGAAATGTTTTTAGTTTAAAACATTTTAAAATTCACTTCGCCCTTTTCTCTTTCTCACTCTTGTGACTTCGTCGGTTCCACTCTCCGTGTTTTGGTTATTAAACGCATAACTTCGTGCTTCCTGCCATTCTTAGTCTGTGACATTCGACTTGCTTCAAATTCTCTTACTCCTCCGTCCTTAGAAGACATGGCCCCTAAATCTATTTTGAAGGAAAAGACAAAGCGGAACCCTCTAATCCTCTTGTCGAGGATCTCACTACTACCACTCCATGGGTATGTGGTCTCAATTTTGAGGAACATGCTGCCATTTCTCGAAGCACGCTGTTGACTTTTGAGAACAACAGTGACATTATCAGCGATCCTTGTTTCATGATTGACCCAGAACGTTGGGTAATATTTCTTGAGATGAATGGCGTTGGTAGGATTTTTATCCACTATTTCGTTATCATCTCTTAAGTAATATACCCCTTTCCCGTTTACTTTATGGATTATGAATGGGCCCTGCCACGTTGGGCTCCACTTTCCTCTCCTGAGCACAGATGCCCCTAATGGCAAAATGGTCTTCCACACTAAGTCACCTTCTCGGAATGACTTTCCCTTTACCTTTTTATTGTATGCCCTTGATACGGCTGCTTTGTTGCCCATAATTTTGTTCAAAGCATCAATACATTTATTATCCAAGTCTTCTAACTCATAGCACATAGCTTGCACATACTCATTGGTCTCTAATCCATATTGATGCTGGAGTCGTAATGAGTTGACGTTTACTTCCATAGGTAGCATAAGATATCGACCATAAATCTGCCAGAGCAGTCCCGATTGCTCATCTCTTTGAGGTTCGATAACCAGAGTGTGTATATCAACTGTTCGTGCCAATCGGTAGGGTGCTCGCCTACCATTTTCTTTAGGATTGTGAGGATACTTGTGTTGCTAGCTTCCGCTTGTCCATTGGCCTGAGGGTAGTAGGGGTTGGATTGTACAAATTTAATAGAAAATTGTGTATCGAATTCTTGCAATTCTCGGGATGTGAATGATGACCCACGGTCAGTGACAATTGTCTCCGATATTCCAAATCGACTAAAAATATTAAGTACTTATGCTCATATGAGTTCCCATACCTATATATATATATATATATATATATATATATTTTTTTTTTTTTTTTTTTTTTTGTCTAGTTAACTCATCCGCCCAAGTGGCTGGTTATCTCTGTCTATCTTGATTCTGCTAGTATCGCCTATTTTCTGTTTATTCATATTGACCTCATAATCTATTGTTCAATATTTTCTCCAAACAATAGGTCCGGGCCCAAACAATTAGTCCCAGGGAGAGGCATGAGCGGGTGGTGCATGAGCGGAGATGAGTGAACAGCAGTAGGTTTTAAGGTAATTATGAGTTTAAGATATAAGCGCTGTTAGTTTAATGAAGATATTTAGGATACCTGAAACTTTGGAAATATGAGTAGGCTATTCAGATCTAATTCTTCAACTAGCTCTAGATATAGTATGTCCAATTTAACGAAAATTCCAGATATAGTCAATGAAGAACAAGTAACCTATAATGCTAGTGAAGAAGTAAACTTCCATGACTGGAACATACCCAAAATTCCAACCAATGAAATTTATAAGAAAAAATGGTCAATTCCTCATTTAAAAGTGAACATCATGTTAAGACAGTAGAACAAGTTTATGCTTTAAGTAAAGAACATGAAACTTGTCAATTGTTTAATGCTGAGTCCTTAAGAAAACACAGAAAAGATGGTCATAACTTCTTACATATCGGCTTAGTCCAAGTCGCAGTTAAACCCCTAACAAGATTAGGTCTTAACGCTTCAGTATTATTATGTCTCCGAGATGCAAGATTCACTGATTTTAGTGATAGCACTCTTGGAATGATTAAGTCAAGCTTGTGTAATGGACCAATCCACTTTGACTGTTATCCAGATTTCACAATAAGTCTCTCTGATCCCCATGTCTTAAAAGCTTTAACATTAAACATTAAAACCTCAGGATATCATATACTTGAAGGTAGTCAACCCTTAGCCTTAATATTCCGGATTTATTACAAAACAACAGGCACAAACATGAATTTCCAAGCTCTTAATAAAAGCCCAAAAGATCAAACCTTGCTAATACAAAGTAACCAAGGAAACTCCAGAATTCGAGTTCCCCGGACAATTAGTTGGTCGGATGTCAATCTCCCATCTGAATGGTCATTAGTCAATGAAAGTTAGCCACTGAATATACAACGAAACTTTACAAATTTTGATGATATTCAACAATACTTAGATGGTACAGTAAAAATAAAATTTGATAGTCAAAGACCCAGATATAGTGTCCAACTTAGAGACATCGAAGATACTTCATCTTCTGCAAAAGTTGACCCTTCCAGGCATTCTTTTGCTGGGACTGCTTCTACCATGACTGAGTCCATAAGAGACCATGACATCAACCAAGAATTAAAAACCGTAAAGTTAAAAGGTGTCCAAACTAAGTCTCAGGTTAGCTATGGTACTTACAAAGAACCAACTTCACCAACCCAGTCAGACTTTGAGGTTCATTCTCAATTGTTAACAATAACGAAACCATTTCAAATTAATTGGAAAATCCTAAATCAGGATATAGAGTCAATTAACAATATTGAACGAAGAAATGTTTTCCGACAAAGATTTAATTCACAAGAAAAAAAATATATATTTCAACATTGTGAAATTTTCATGAAACAAAATCAAACTACTATATTTTTCCTCGATTTTATTGATAACCATTATCCAGAAGTTAATAACTTAAACGTCATTACCCAAGAACATTGGATTAAGCAAGATTCAACCCAAGTAACGTCTAACCATCCTCCTCCTGAAACAATCATACTTAATGTCAATCATACCAAAGTCGTCGCATCACCGTTAGGAAAACAGTTAGATAAAATTGAAACAAAAATTGATAAATCAGTAGTTGAAGAAAAAAACCCTAAACCCAAGCAAGAATCACCTTTACTAACATTCTCTGGCAGTAACCAACCAAACCTTCATCGTCCATTATAAAAATAGAACGAATGATAAAAGACTTAACTTTACCTCATTCGAAAGATCCCCAAAAAAGTTTACAAGTAATTGACCTTTACAGTCAAGAAACTGAGAGAATTGGAGCAGACATTCAACATGAAGAAATAAACCCAACAAGTTTAACTAAAAATTGGTATAATAGGCCAACACCCCCAGACATTCAACATGAAGAAAGAATCTTTTAAAACCAATTCACAGTGTCTGCTGATAAACTTTATGAATGAAATATAGACGGTTTATCTGAACAAGAAATATTAAATAAATTATAACATATGACAATGGTTGCTAACAGCTATGCTACCAACCATAACCTCAGTCAACCAGAGATCCTTGATCTCTTCATTACCGGATTTTCCGGCACCCTTCGTGCTTGGTGGGAAAAACATCTCACTGAACATTCCAGACAAGAAATTATACATTCAGTCCTTCACGATGAGGAAGGCCTCCCTGTCTTTGATGAAAGAATTGGAGCAGGAGTTCCTAATGCAGTTAACACTTTACTTCTCACGATAATTGAACATTTCATAGGAACCCCAAGTAATGTCACTACAAGAATTCACGATCAACTTAGTAACCTAAGATGTCCAACATTAACTGACTTTAGGTGGTATAAAGATGTCTTTATATCTAGAGTAATGCTACGAGAAGATAGCAATCAATCATTTTGGAAAGAAAAATTTATTAATGGTCTACCAAATCTATTTGCCCACAAAATTAGACAAGTCCTCAGTAATGAACAAGGTCACATTGATTATGATAAACTCACCTATGGAAACATAGTAAGTGTCATCCAGAAAAAAGGCTTAAGAATGTGCATTGATATGAAAATAAGTAGGCAAATTAATAATGATAAAAGAAAAACAAAATATGAACTTGGAAATTTCTGTGAGCAATATGGTCTACCTCCTATTCCTCCCTCACGAAAAAATAAACATATTTCTGAAAAGAAACATAAATACAGTAATAAGAAACATTTTAAAACTTACCAACCATATAATAAAAACAAATTCCAGACTGATAAATTTTATGAGAAGTGTAGACCAAGAAAACATTGGCCAAACAAGTCAAAAAATTGGATACCCAAAACACGCACAGACAAACATACAGCTAAATGCTATAAGTGTCAAAAGCCTGGTCATTTTGCAAATAAATGCCCAGTAAAAAACAAGATTAACCAGTTAAAAATTACTGATGAAGAAAAAGAAGACTTAATACGAGTATTAGAATTACGAAATACTGACTCCAGTGAAGAAGTCCTTTCTGATTCAGAATCTAATAATCATACATCTACTGATAATGAAATGTCCAGTTCCCCAGGAATAAAAATAGGTTGTCAAGATACTTGTTGTAAAACAATCAATGACCTTACTAAACAAGAAGAACAAGAAGAGTTACTGATAGATCTAATTGGGAAAATTGAGAACCCAGAATTAAAGTCAGAATACTTAAAAAAGTTAAGAAGAGTCATTATCAGGAATGAGCAAGAACAAGATCCAGTTAAAAAACCATCCGGCACAATAAGTCTTACAACAACATTAGAACGATTTAATAAAGTTAAAAAAGAAGTAACCATCCATGATTTACATTCTGAAGTCAACAAGATTAAAGAAGATATCAAACAGTTAAAACTTACAAGTCAAGAATTACGAATTGAAAATCAAGAAATCAAAACTCAGTTAATCAATACCAATAATTTAGAGGCAGACCAATCCTACAATAAAGCCGAAAGAGACCAAAGTCATGATAATATTCTCAATCTTATACAACAAATTCATATTAAAAAATGGTATATCACGGTCCGATTAGTAATTCAAGATTTTGAATTAACGACTATTGCCCTAGTTGATTCCGGTGCAGATCTGAACTGCCTTCAGGAAGGGTTAGTTCCAACAAAGTATTATATTAAATCAACCCAATCTTTGAAATCTGCGAATGGTAGTAAAATGGAGCTAAAATATGAAATCCCAAAAGCCCATATTTGCCAAGATAATGTCTGTTTTAAAACACCCTTTGTTTTAATAAAAAATATAAGTGATCAAATGATTCTAGGTCTCCCATTCCTCACGTTATTATATCCTTTCACAACAGATTATGAGTCAATAACCACTTACCCAATGCATCAAAAAGTCACATTCAAATTTCTAGTCAATCCTGCACTTCAAACAATCAAAGCCTTTCAAAAAGATTCCATATCACAAACCATTAATCTAATTAATTGTAAAACCCAAAAGTTATCTTATCTTAAGGAAGAAATTAAATTTAAAAGAATTGAAGAACAATTAAAACAAGAAACACTTCTATCTAAAATACAATTGTTTGAAGCAAGTATCAAAAGTAATATCTGTGCTGACCTTCCCAATGCTTTCTGGCATAGGAAGAAACATTTAGTGCGTCTTCCCTATGTTAAAGACTTCAATGAAAGTAAAATACCTACAAAAGCAAGACCAATCCAAATGAGTCAAGAAATAATGGAGTTCTGCAAGACATAAATAAATGAATTACTCAGTAAAGGAATAATTAGGAAAAGTAAATCCCCATGGTCAGGCGCTGCATTTTATGTCCAAAAGCAAGCCGAATTAGAACGAGGAGTCCCCAGGTTAGTCATTAATTATAAACCTCTTAACTCAGTTCTTGAATGGATTAGATACCTAATTCCTAATAAAATAGATCTAGTCAACCGTCTAGGAAATGCCGTAGTCTTTTCAAAATTCGATATGAAAAGTGGATTTTGGCAAATCCAGATTCATGAGAATGATAGGTACAAAACTGCCTTTGTCACCCCTTTTGGCCATTACGAATGGAATGTAATGCCATTTGGTCTTAAGAATGCACCTAGTGAATTCCATAACATAATGAATGAAATATTCAATCCATACAGTGAATTTTCCATAGTCTACATTGATGATGTTCTTATCTTCTCCCAGTCCATCGAACAGCATTGGAAACATCTTAGTAAATTCTTAGAAATTGTCCAGAAGAATGGTTTAGTTGTTTCAGCCTCAAAAGTCAAGATATTCCAAACCAAAATTAGATTCCTTGGTTTTGATATCTTTCAATCCACAGTCAAACCAATTAACCGTGTCATTGAATTCGCTGATAAATTTCCAGATGAGATTCTAGATAAAAGTCAACTCCAAAGATTTCTAGGTTCCCTCAATTATGTCTCTGATTTTTATCAAGATCTGCGAAAACAGTGTAAGCCTTTATTTGATCGTCTCCAGAGCAATGCTCCTGCCTGGACAGTCACTCACACCAACATAGTCAAACAAATTAAATTACATGTCAAGACTCTTCCTTGTCTTGGTATTCCTTCAGCCAATTCTTTCAAAATTGTTGAAACTGATGCTTCTGACGTTGGTTATGGCGGTATTCTCAAACAAAGAACCACCTAGAGTCAATCAGAACAAATTGTTCGCTTCCATTCCGGTATTTGGAACCAATCCCAAAAAAATTATAGTACTATAAAAAAAGAAATTTTATCTATAGTCTTATGCATCTCAAAATTTCAAGATGATTTGTTAAACCAAAACTCTTTAGTCAGAGTCAATTGCAAAAGCGCAAAGCATGTTCTTGAAAAAGATGTTCAAAATGTTGCATCTAAACAAATTTTTGCACGCTGGCAAGCTATTTTAAGTATTTTTTATTTTGAAATAGAATATTTGAGAGGGAGTGACAATTGTATTAAAGATTTCTTAACTAGAGAATTCATGCAGAGTAAACATGTCTGACAAGGCTCCGGACAAGCAGTCAACCCGGAGGCTCCCTGCCTCTTTAGCACCAGTCAAACAGGAGTCATTCACTCCTTCCTCCCTAGTCCCTTACCCTGGTCATTCACCAATTCCCATCAGAAACCAATACACTGTCCTTGGTTTTACCTTGGGCCAAATTAGGCCTAATTATCAGTCAGCCCTGGTTTCCAGTTATGATCTTTTTCAATCTCTAGTAAAACCCCAGTCAAGCCCAATCACTTATTCTCCTTCTTCCCCTTATGTTCCTAAAGACCCTAGTCACAATCTTTTCTTCATTAAACCATCCCTTAGTCAGCTCAAATCCCCTTAAGACATTGCTAAAAGCATTTTTCCCCCCAATTGGCACTTTGCCCCAGTTCACCCCAAAAAGTCCATCAAGTTTTACATGGAGATCCTCCTCCATACTGCATCTATTCACCTCAAGCCAATTCATGACAAAAGCAATCCCAGTAACATCCTTTATCATTCCATTTACATTATGAAAGTAGTCAGTCTGTCTCAGTGGAAACGTCCTCCATATGACATACAGGATCTCCCCAATTCTGATACCCCTTTCACATACTTTGATTACATTGATGCTTGGAGTAAAGTTTTTCTCCACCAAACGGAGACTTTCAGTCACTCCTGGTTTATCAACTTCGACAGTAAATTCAAAGGATCCTTTCCCAAATGGTTTTTAAAATGGTGGTCCGACTTTGGACCAATGCTCCGGCTCCTGCCGCAGCCCCTCCAAGACGCAGTCAAATTCTTCACTGAGCGACAGTCATTCAGTGAAACAGATCGTGAGTTCCCGCTACTTTTACACTTCATGGCCAAATACAAGGTGTCGTGGATACTTAAGTGGCGATATGAGATCTACAATGATATTCTGGTTCGTCACTTCTCATTCAAATGGTGGGATAAGTTCAACCATGATCGCATCATTTCTCAGGTGCATCAAGAGTTTTCAGTCACAAAGTCACCAGTCAAGAAGGAACTTACAGTCAACCCTTCCAAGCCCATCACCTCTTCCTCCTCCACTCTATCCCTAGATGACAAGTCCCCTGCCGAGTTAAAAGAATTGGCCCAAATGCTCATGATTCGGGCCTCGCAGTTAGGTGTTGAAGGTGATGATTCTGAAGATGATAAATGCCCTTCACAGTCATCCTCTCCAAGCAGTCACAAGTCAACCTATTCCTCCCCCCTGGGAAATCAAGCTACTACTGATCACCCATCATCCAGTAAACAGTCAAAAGATAAGAAGAAAATTCTTTGGTCCGACTTTCAAGATAGTCAAGATCCTTACGAGCCTTATGACCTCAATGAGCTCTGAGGTCATTGTCCCAATCTCGTGAAGCTACAGTCAACAAAGTCACTATTCACCAACAGTACCAGTCTCGTGATGTTACAGTATTCCGACAACACACTATTCATGAACAGTGTCGTCGCGTGCTGCTGCATCACCTTTCTGACAACTTGCCACAATAAATGCCAAAGTTACTTTCGGTCACAGTATTTTATAATAATTCATGTCATGATGCCTCTGCCTATATAAAGAGAACTCATTCTCAGTTAGAAGGAACTCGAACTTCATTCTCTTTTCACTTCTTAGTTTTCATATCTGTTTTGAATTTCTAAGTTTTCAGAAGACCTCCAGTAAAGATCTTCTTAGTTATTTCATATGTAAGATTTCAAAGTTTCAAATCAGTAAACAAAGTTATTTCAGTTATTCATGATTTTAAGCATAATCAATTTACATGTCATTTTCTTATTCATATTTGTAATTATTTTGCATATCATTTACATTCTCTCATGCTATTTAAATTATTACCTTATTCCTCAATTTCTTGAGATAACTCGTATCTATGCTCTGGACATGCTTGACTTATGGAATCAATCACACTAGTAACTGCTTCTGCCCCCTTATATATATAAGGCAATATGTAAATTTCTTCTTTCTTTTGTCACTTCACAATAATTTTCATAATGAGATGATTATAATCAACTAGAGATATTAATAATGCATTTTGTGCAATTAAAAAATTGTAAACAAAATAGTGTAGAGTTTCATAAGAAACCTACCGAAAGCTCAAAAGCTAAATAAAAATATATTCTGTGGCATGTCTTTGGCCAATTCAAATCAGAAGTTCCCCTCTATATAAGAAATGATAACTCTAAAATCACATGCAGCATCACCAATAGATAGAGACAAATGGGAATAACCGAACCACGTCTACAAAATACCAGTCAATATATACCGACGTTTCCTTATTTTTAAGAGCAATTAATAGCACTAAAATGGGATTATATTTAAAAAAAAAATTTAATACCATGAAAATGAGATTATATAATATCAAGGAAAGTACCTCTTTTTTTATAAAATGAGACTCCTAATGTAAGGAATACAGTAAATTTGAGATAGATCACACAATGAATCGTACATATTAAGTATAAGTAAGAAACGAACTATTCAATTTCTATAGGTAATGAAAATATATTTAAGTGAAATTTCATACTTAATGATACGTTTATTGTGAAGGTTATAACAAAATCTCCAATAGTTATATTGAAAAGAAGAAAAAATTTAGGTGTATGTTATAGTAGCTACCTGTGTTTAGACCATGCAAAGGAACTTAATTTAAGCTCATAATTACACACAAGACTCTTTCTGCGTACATTCTTTTGAAGGTCAGCTAGAATAAAGAACTGTGAAAAGAGCCCAAGAGGCATATCCTAAAATCTGTTTGAGTAGTATTTTTTTAAAGTTGCTAAATTATATACACTACGATTTAAGTATGTGGAAAGATGGACCGGTTTCTAGTGTTTTTCACCATTCTTTAGGTCTTAGTTCAAATGCGGTGGGGACCTCCTTTCCCTAGTTTTTATTTTTTATTTTTTGCTTTTGGAACATGACACCAAATTACCGATTTTTTCTACTTTTCTGATTGGTTACATTAGAGCATCTTCCGCAGAGTACTTATATTTAAACTAAATTATAGTTAAAATAGTTGGAAATTTATTTTAGCAAAAAATTTTTAAAAAATTTACTCCAGCAGTATTCCATATTTTAGCAAATTTCAAATATTTAATTATTTTTTTTCAAGTGAAACATTTGAATATCCTCAATTTATTATTTTATTATTTATTAAATTCATCCAATTGTGAGGATATATGAATCTCTACTTTCTCTCCCCTATTTGGTACATTTAAGGATCCAAAACCCCCAAAATATCAAAATTCTAGAATAGAGGGTGGGATAGGGACTTTGCTAGAACCATTTTTTCTTTGATAATTTTTCTTATTACAACATTTTGTGGATTGAAAAATTGTAGAGCTCCACTTCAGATGTTCATCTTGGACTCCCAAATTCTAAGATCCACATCCAAATCCAAATTAGCAACAAAACAAACGGAGCAAGTGAAAGGAGAAGCCAAAACGAGGTTACAAAGAGACTAATGGCCTAGACAATATGGAATATAATCTACAGCATTTATTGCCAGGAAACCAAAAATCTAATTATTATATACTTCGATAAGCTCATCAAATATCAAATTAGTTTGAGTGGCATCATAACAACCTCTCTGGCCTGGTTGGCTTTTAATAGATGGAGCTTCTTGAACGCATGATAACCCAATGTTGTTCTATTAACCCAATGTTTCTATGCATCTATCACAATTTCAAATGTTCACTTCAAATGAATTTGGCAAACTTGTTCAGCCAATTTAACATGTTATGTTTTTAGACTTTTACTTCAAATGCCCCTTGAACTCGTCAACCAATCTCAGTTTCCCTCTTAGATTAAATTTTGTCTCACTTAACCCCTTAAACATGACTTCCGTCAATTCCGTTACCCCATTCCTGTTAAATCATTTTTAATTTCTGTTATATCTATTATCTTTGTTGATGGGTCAAAATTATCTATTAAAATATAAGCAATATGTCAAGAGATATTAATATAATAAATATTTGTATTAAATATTTTTTTTAATGGTGAGAAAAAAATAGACAAATTAAAATTAAAACTAATTTTGCTTTTGGTTTCAACATCATCTTCAGCCTCATCTCTGCCGTCCACCCAGATTTGGAAATGCATACCTTGCTCTTGGTGACAGAGTCCTTGATATTGATCGCAGGGATCAACAAAGCTCCACTACTCACTAGCATGCATTTGAAACAAATCTTACAATCTCTTAACTCCAGTGGTGGTCTCCTCAGAAACACCAACCAACTTGTCCTTCATCAACGGTCCCACTCTTCTCATCAAACTCCTCCTCTGCCTTGACACACTTATGGATCATCAGAGTGGCTTCACCACCGTTGTCCACAATCAGATCGGGTCCACCGCCAAGTCCCCAGTCGAGGGCACGCTATGTGCACCACCACTGCTACTAGAGCGTCTCTTCCTTCCAGGCGAAGATGGCGGCGTTATCCCGAGTGATAGCAGGGCGTTATCGTGGGCGATGACACTAGCGGACCTCAACGTCGAGGACAGTGAGGGTTTCGATAAGGACGGCGGAGATGGGTTGAATCGGTGGTGGGCCTAATGGGACATACATGTTGAGAAGGGAAGATCTCTGGTGTGGGTTCCATGCGATTGAGATGGGCTCATGGGATATTGAGAGAGAGAACTTTGGTTGTTAAGGGTTTCAAGAACACCATATGATGAGGTTGAAGATGATGATGAAATCAAATTAATTTTAATTTTTCTATTTTTTTCTCACCATTAAAGAAAAATATTTAATGCAAACATTTATTATATTAATGTCTCTTGACATATTGCTTATATTTTAATAAATAATTTTGACACATTATCAAAGTTAACGGATAAAACAGAAGTTAAAAATAATTTAACGGAAATTGAGTAACGGGATTGACAGAAGTCATGTTCAAGGGGTTATGTGAGACAAAATTTAATTTAAAGAAGAACCTGAGATTTGATGGCTAGTTCAAGGGATATTTGAAGTAAAAAGCTATTTTTTTTTGTATTGTGTATCAACTCCACTTTTTACCATTAATAAGGAAAACAAATCGCTCACATTCTTAACTGGGAAGTGATTTCACACTTTTATTTTCTCTACACAAGCTCCTGTCTGATTACGTTAAACAAAACAGAATCAAGGGGCATATATAAATCAATTGAGAAGTGCAGATGGAGAAAAAATTAATATAAAAATCACTCCATGTTAGCCGATAATGCAATATATATTGAGACTGGCTTTTATTATTAAGAAGAGAAATACACTTTTGGAGACCTAGTATTTTTTATTATTACTCCATGCTTGCTGAGTACCTGGCTTTTATTATGATTCTCAATTGAAGGCTCACCAAGCATCAGGTACTCAGTATTTTTTTATTGCTTAAATTAATATATGTAAACTGAAATTGAAATGCACAATATTTCAGTAATGTTTGCAACTCTTTGATCTAGTTTTTCACTAGAAAATACTAGCTCATGAAACACTAAACACACCTCATATTAGCTTTGGATTTTGTAATTTGAATGACAAATATAGATTGCCATTGCTCAAGTTATCATTTCTCTATTTAGTTTGTTTGTACTGGGAGTGATTTTGTCATCTCTTAGGTGATGTTTGTATAAATTGTAGATGTTTTTTACTTGATACTCTAGTCCAATCTGAATCATAATTAGCTCATTTCTTTCTTTTCAAACCCACTTTGTATCTGATGAGGTTCTCTGCCTTTGATTGAACTGGGCCTTCATGAATTAGTTGTTTTCATTATATTTTGTATTTCATATTGTACATTTATTTTGGATTATATGAAAATAAATAAATAACTAATAAAATATTGGTTGTATCATCTAGTAACATTAAAAATGGAAAATGCAAAATAAGAAAAGGTAAAAGGGCAATATAGTCAATAGAGTATGCAAGAGAGCCATATGTTGTTAGGATTACTTGTTGATGCCCTCAAGTGGGGTTGGTGTGATACTAGTAGTGGGATATCAAAGAATACAGTGTGTGAT
The DNA here is from genome assembly GCA_037349345.1 of Oemleria cerasiformis. Taxonomy (NCBI): domain Eukaryota; kingdom Viridiplantae; phylum Streptophyta; class Magnoliopsida; order Rosales; family Rosaceae; genus Oemleria; species Oemleria cerasiformis. The sequence continues at coordinate 1,456,985 of JAZGTL010000003.1, forward strand.
AAGATACTTCATATTCTTAATGAACGTCTTGGATGCCTAAAAACTTTCAAGCACTATCAAAACTGGTTGAGAATTTTGAAGCACAGTTTGGCTGAGGTTATGTGTCATAGTTCTGAATTTGGGTGGGGGACACTATTGGTAAAATTAAAGAGCAATAAATATGCAATTCAATTCTAACAGTTATAAAATCTTTTCAAATGCACAAATCGATAAAAATAGTATAGTAGAACCGCAAGAGTCGATCCCTCGAGGATTTATATCAACATTATGACCATTTTAGTTCAGATTTATTACTTAGTGAAAACACACACACGCAGGGGGGGGGGGGGGGGTGGGGGGGTTGGTAATGATGTGAGAACTGAAATTTAAAGACAAATAAAATAAAATGCAGAAAATAACAATGCAAGAATTAACGGTTGATTGATTATTAACTAAGGCCAATTAAGGCTTACTATCCACTCTAACCAATTATAGTTACTAATCAGATTTCCTTGACCTAATGACTATGCATTTTCTGAATTAGGTGCCCGTGCCTAGAACCTGGCGTTGGTTCACTAGATACATCTTATTCCCTTTTACTTAGCATGTTCTAAACATGGCATATGCCTAGAACGTCTATCACCTACCTTTTAAGATGATGCATGAAGTTTAAAGAGAATTTAATGACACTGATCAGTCGTTATTTATGCATCATTTTGATGTCTTTATATGCCTCTCTTACATGTCTTTTGAATGATTTCGTGCCATCAATAGTAGAAAATGATCAATCTTGTGAGACTTGTGCAGAGTTAGAAAGATTGGTAAAATCTAGAAAGAACGCAAAACGAATGACTCAAATCGGAGTCCAGATGAAGGAGATATCCTCATTTCAATATCAGGTCCTAAACGGAGTCCTGACTGCGCCAGTACGCCTATTTTGGGCCACTGGCCAAGTACCTCATATCAGGCCCTCCGGGTCTCAAAATTGTGTTTCATGACATCAGGGTCAGGTCCTAGAAGTGCCAAGGTCGCGCCGAGGCAAGTCGAGGACATGTCCCAAGAACTCCCATCCGAGCCCAGATGTGCGCCTAAGCCCGGGGTCCCTGTTCCGCCAACAGTGGATCGGAGGTTCTCCCTCTGCGCTAAGCCTGACAACATTTGCGCCAAGCCTGAACGACGATGCGCTTCTATTATACTCCTAACGTACTTCAAAAGCGCGGTCCCAGATCCTGATTACGAAGACAGTCAAAAATCCAAGCTTGGCCAGCTTGCGTTCCCACTTGCTAGCCTGCATTCACACTCCCGGCCGTGCTCTGATTGGTTCGAATAGATTTTAAAGACTTTGTAATTAATTAAAAGTAAAATAACTTTCCCTATTCCTATAGGACATGGTTTTACCAATCTGTATAGAACAAGGTTATACCAATCCTTATAGAACAAGGTTATACCAATCCTTATAGAACAAGGTTATACCAATCCTTATAGAACAAGGTTTTCCCTTGTCTATAAAAAGGAGAATCAGATAGAGGATTGGGGGCATTTTTGTTTCTGGAAAAACAGAGACCTGAGCCATAGAGAGTTCCGTTTTGGTTTTCTAGAGAATTAGGGACCATATTTTGGGAGATAATCTTTCACATAGATTATTGGACGTGGAGCTTGGAGAAGAAGGCTTTGCCGTGTCTTCTGCTGCACCTGTTCTTAACAATCTCTTATGTACCCTTATTTTCATTATTGCAATTTACTTATGAATTCAATTATACTTGTGTTTATTTCAGTTATGTGTGAGTAGTCATTAGGATTAGGGCTGCTTGAAGCCCTAGCCATGTTAGCTTGTTGATTGGATTTCTGGCTCTTGATTATGATTGCTATGCATGCTGAATAAGTTGGATTACTATGCTTAATGAACTTAATTTATGCCTATAAGATTAGCTACCTTGTTTGCATATAATTATAGATGTAATTGCTTGAGTGACCGTCATATCATCTTGTGATTTGGAGCATCGAAAGTATTCGTACTTGTAATCTTAACTCATGACGACCTAGGATTGCATGCCACTTTGCTAGGCTAATGTGGTGTCATTAAATTCTCTTTAAACTTCATGCATCATCTTAAAAGGTAGGTGATAGACGTTCTAGGCATATGCCCTGTTTAGAACATGCTAAGTAAGAGGGAATAAGATGTGTCTAGTGAACCAACGCCAGGTCCTAGGCACTGGCGCCTAATTCAGAAAATGCATAGTAATTAGGTCAAGGAAATTTGGTTAAGAGCTATAATTGGTTAGAGTGGATAGTAAGCCTTAATTCACCTTAGTTATCAACCGTTAATTCTTGCATTGTTATTTTCTGCATTTTATTTTGCTTGTCTTTAAATTTCAGTTCTCACATCATAAACCCCCCATGCGTGTGTGTGTGTGTGTTTTTTTTATTTAAGTTAACAAATCTGAACTAAATTGGTCATAACGTTGATACAAGTCCTCGAGGGATCGACTCTTGCTGTGCTACTATACTATACTTATCGATTTGTGCACTTGCAAGGATTTTATAACTGTTAGAATTGAATTGCATATTTTTGCTCTTTAAATCTACCAACAAGTTTTTGGCGCCGTTGCCGGGGACTTGTCCCTCATCGGTGCCCATTAATTCAGATTTAGTTAACTAAATTTTGTATAGTAACTATTTAGATTTCTTTTAGATTTTTTGTTTACTAACTTGGCTTGTCATCTTTCTCATGTACATATGAACAACTCATACGTGGATATGGGACCATGGAATTATCCATACATGGAGACGGGAGCTTGGAACAATCCATACCCAACTTCATTCAATCATGGGTGGAGCAATTACGAAAGCCCAGAACCATACAACCCGGGTTGGAGCAATCATGAAAATCCAGAACCATACAACCCAGAATGGTACCAACAGCCTAATTTCACATGGAACTCCCCGCAAATAGTTCCTCACTTCGAACCCACTCCTGACCTCCTACCTTCGCTGAGGGCCTTGGTGCAATACATGGAGGCTCGTAATCAATGCATGGCAGCTTTTTGCGAAGAACAACGAGAGCAAAGCCAGCGCTTGGAGGAGATACTGGAAAATAGCAAGAGGGTGTTTGAGTTAATCGTATGCCAAACAGAAGAAAGGGCACGTCCCCCACCAAGTGAGGCCGTGAATGAAGAGCATAATAAGGACACCACAAAGCTAACACTTCGACAAGTGCTTGCCATGGATGCCATGAATTCTGCCCAAGGCCATGTCGTGACAGTGTCTCCCGATTATGCTCAGATTAAGCAGTGGGACGCACCCAATTCATACCCTCCAGTATACTCTTCCTTTTATAATGATTCTGATTCTGATTTCATGTCTAAGTATACTTCTTTGCCTTGCACTAACAGATTGGAAAGCAAAATGGAAGAAAACTGGGAGGAAGAGAATAGGACGGAGGATGGTGACGAGGACATCGAGGTCAAACCCATGCCCCTGCCCTATGTGCTGCCCAGCAGCAACGTATTGCCCCAAGACGTGTCCCACAGCCATGACCACGTTCTGCCTACTGCCCTGCCGCGAACCCAGGATCCTGATGAGTCCCAGGACTTGCTAAATGCCCTGCCGTAGCCACAGCCCATCACCACAGAACCTGGACATGTCCAGGGAACGAGTTCAACGCACCAAGTTGCGCCAACTGATTCACTACAGGGCAAGTCCTTAGCCGCTGCACCAGAACCTTCCCAGCACGCATCTGAGACGTGTAGCGCTGCGGCCACGCTTCAAGACACATCCACGGCAGAACCCAAGGACCAGCCCATGCCTCCCAATCTGATGCCAGCCGTGTCTGAGCCCCTGCCCAAGGACAAGGACCCGGTTTTGAAATTCAATGCGCCTTCTCAACTCAATCCTGAAACATTTAACTTTCATTTTAATAAGGCAAACTTGGATTTGAATTCTGATTTAGCTCCTAATGCTGTTGAACTTTTCTCGTGCAGGTTCCACCATAAAAACACCAAGAATATGCTAAAGGCACTCAACTTGGTCCCCCTCTTCAAGTTCCGAAGGAAAAATCAACGGAAGGGACCAAGGATAAAGTCAAGAACGTACAGGGCACAACCAAAGCTGTTCCCCCACGAGCATTGTCCAAGGAAGACATTCAAGAGTGGACAGCAACTGCTCTCATTCAAATCACTCCTCAATCTCTTTCCCGATAAGTTACGTTCTCGACGGTGGATTCCTTTAAGTGTTTCTAACTTTTTTCTCCATGATGCAGCGCAGATTCTACAGCAAGATGCTCATAATCGGCTCCATGTTGACGCTGAAATCCTGGGCACACAATCAAATTCCTAGCATGCCAAACCCGTCTTGCCTAGACGTTAAATAAAGCGCTCCTAGGAGGCAGCCTAGCCCTGGTTTGTATTTCTCTTTTTCCTTTGCTGTTTTCTGCCCGTTATATCTCTTAAACCGTTCTACTATTGTCATGCTTACTTCTTATCACAGTGAGGACAATGTTCAGTTTAGGTTTGGGGGTGTGGATTTATAATTTTGCATATAGAAACAAGTAGGTTTGGGGGTGATACACGGCCAGGACATTTAAATTTCTGCTTGTGATTAGTATGATAACTTGTTAATAGGAATGTATATGCTAAGTTAACTATCTTTGCTTTACTAAGAGTCATGCCATGGTTAAGTAGTTCATAATCTGCACTTCACAATGCCATGTTTTAAGTGATTAAGTGAACGAAATAACTGAATTTGAGTGAACCTCAGAAAATTAGTGGAGACTACCGTGTGAGATCTTTGAGCCTAATTGCCATTCTTTCTGAGGGATATACTTGTTTCTACTCTTAAACACTCATCACTTTTGTTCTTAATTATTGATCTCATTACATCATATTTGCATTGAATTTTAAAGAACTAACATCATTTAGATACTCTTGATTTAATGTGTGGTTTTCCATAAGAAGTGATGTAGGCTATGTATGCTTTAACCTCTAAAGGCTTGATCCTACCCTATTGCATGCTCCCGAAGCCAATTTTGAAGCCAAACACTCAGCATTTTCTTTCATCACCCAAAGTATAACCTAACCCAAAATACTTAGCCATTCATCACAGCCATACCCTATAACCTCAGTTTGTGCTAAGGTTGCCACAAATGAGATTCGTGGTGAGAATGAGAGGTGAAAGAAGATGATGCCCAATTCAAAGGACATTGGCGTCAATTGAAAGTTCAAAAGTAAAGAAAAGTTTTACAAGTTGCAAGCTGCATGAAAGTTTGAGGAAATCATTGCATAATCTTAGTTCAAACTCAATTCAAAGAACAGAAAAAAAAAATATTCAAATCAAAAGAAAGAAAGAAACGTTGAGAAAAAGAAGGAAAAAATAAGTGAAAAAACAAAGTAAATTCAGCCAAGTGAGCCAAGAGCCTCAAAATAAGCAACAAGGGCCTCAAAATAAGTCATCAAGAAAGCACAATGCCTTGGGCCTTAAGAAAAGATTCAGTTAAGAAATTCCAAGTTCAAGTCATGACTTCTCATGCCTTGGCACAGCTCAGGTTCTTTGAATCCCATCTTTCCTTGCTAAACCCCAAAGCTTAGCCCCATTACAACCTAAAAAGGAAGACCTAACTGATCTTATGGACAATCATGATGAGGATTAAGGTACGTATCTATGTTCTTAAAGTTCAATTTCTTTAATGAGATCTTTATTTCCATAAAGTGCTATTCTTCATTGTTACTCATATGTGATTAAATTTGAATTTCATAACATAAACTCATCACATATGCTAGAAAAGAGTGTAAGCCTAGGATTCTTGTGTGAATTGAGAGTTGCCTAGTGAGGATTAGAGTCGAGGCGAAATCTTTCTAGGGCACTTAGAAGAAGTTGTTTTCAAACTTGATCACCTGAAAATATTGGCATTTATACACATACACCTTCACATGACACTCACGGCTATGGCATTCCTTTTAGTTCTGCAAAGCATGTCTACTTACTTTGATTCTTATTAGCTTGTTAAGAGTACTATATCTAGCATCTTTTTGTTTAAGTAAAACGTTTGTGGGTATCGTACTGTTATAACCCTCAGGAGACAAAACTCCTCCTACTAGGTGAACCTAGGGGTTTAAATGTTCTATCTTAACTAAAATTGAGTCTTTTCATTTTCTTAGCGTTTGTTTTGCTCAGGGACTAGCAAAAGATAGGTTTGGGGGTATTTGATCAGTCGTTATTTATGCATCATTTTGATGTCTTTATATGCCTCTCTTACATGTCTTTTGAATGATTTCGTGCCATCAATAGTAGAAAATGATCAATCTTGTGAGAATTGTGCAGAGTTAGAAAGATTGGTAAAATCTAGAAAGAACGCAAAACGAATGACTCAAATCGGAGTCCAGATGAAGGAGATATCCTCATTTCAATATCAGGTCCTGAACGGAGTCCTGAGTGCGCCAGTGCGCCAGTACGCCTATTTTGGGCCACTGGCCAAGTACCTCATATCAGGCCCTCCGGGTCTCAAAATTGTGTTTCATGACATCAGGGTCAGGTCCTAGAAGATCCAAGGTCGCGCCGAGGCAGGTCGAGGACATGTCCCAAGAACTCCCATCCGAGCCCAGATGTGCGCCTAAGCCCGGGGTCCCTGTTCCACCAGCAGTGGATCGGAGGTTCTCCCTCTGCGCTAAGCCTGACAACATTTGCGCCAAGCCTGAACGACGATGCGCTTTTATTATACTCCTAACGTACTTCAAAAGCGCGGTCCCAGATCCTGATTACGAAGACAGTCAAAAATCCAAGTTTGGCTAGCTTGCGTTCCCACTTGCCAGCCTGCATTCACACTCCCGGCCGTGCTCTGATTGGTTCGAATAGATTTTAAAGACTTTGTAATTAATTAAAAGTAAAATAACTTTCCCTATTCCTATAGGACATGGTTTTACCAATCTGTATAGAACAAGGTTATACCAATCCTTATAGAACAAGGTTATACCAATCCTTATAGAACAAGGTTATACCAATCCTTATAGAACAAGGTTTTCCCTTGTCTATAAAAAGGAGAATCAGATAGAGGATTGGGGGCGTTTTTGTTTCTGGAAAAACAGAGACCTGAGCCACAGAGAGTTCCGTTTTGGTTTTCTAGAGAATTAGGGACCATATTTTGGGAGATAATCTTTCACATAGATTATTGGACGTGGAGCTTGAAGAAGAAGGCTCTGCCGTTTCTTCTGCTGCACCTGTTCTTAACAATCTCTTCTGTACCCTTATTTTCATTATTGCAATTTACTTATGAATTCAATTATACTTGTGTTTATTTCAGTTATGTGTGAGTAGTCATTAGGATTAGGGCTGCTTGAAGCCCTAGCCATGTTAGCTTGTTGATTGGATTTCTGGCTCTTGATTATGATTGCTATGCATGCTGAATAAGTTGGATTACTATGCTTAATGAACTTAATTTATGCCTATAAGATTAGCTACCTTGTTTGCATATAATTATAGATGTAATTGCTTGAGTGACCGTCATATCATCTTGTGATTTGGAGCATCGAAAGTATTCGTACTTGTAATCTTAACTCATGACGACCTAGGATTGCATGCCACTTTGCTAGGCTAATGTGGTGTCATTAAATTCTCTTTAAACTTCATGCATCATCTTAAAAGGTAGGTGATAGACGTTCTAGGCATATGCCCTGTTTAGAACATGCTAAGTAAGAGGGAATAAGATGTGTCTAGTGAACCAACGCCAGGTCCTAGGCACGGGCACCTAATTCAAAAAATGCATAGTAATTAGGTCAAGGAAATTTGGTTAAGAGCTATAATTGGTTAGAGTGGATAGTAAGCCTTAATTCGCCTTAGTTATCAACCGTTAATTCTTGCATTGTTATTTTCTGCATTTTATTTTGCTTGTCTTTAAATTTCAGTTCTCACATCATAAACCCCCCATGCATGTGTGTGTGTGTGTTTTTTTTATTTAAGTTAACAAATCTGAACTAAATTGGTCATAACGTTGATACAAGTCCTCGAGGGATCGACTCTTGCTGTGCTACTATACTATACTTATCGATTTGTGCACTTGCAAGGATTTTATAATTGTTAGAATTGAATTGCATATTTCTTGCTCTTTAAATCTACCAACAAGACACCACATTAGCCTAGCAAAGTGACATGCAATCCTAGGTCGTTATGAGTTAAGATTACAAGTAAGAATACTTTCGATGCTCCAAATCACAAGATGATATGATGGTCACTCAAACAATTACATCAATAATTATATGCAAACAAGGTAGCTAATCTTATAGGCATAAATTAAGGTCATTAAGCACAGTAATCCAACTTATTCAGCATGCATAGCAATCATAATCAAGAGCCAGAAATCCAATCAACAAGCTAACATGGCTAGGGCTTCAAGCAGCCCTAATCCTAACGACTACTCACACATAACTGAAATAAACACAAGCGTAATTGAATACATAATTAAATTGCAGTAAAAATATGGGTACAAAAGATATTGTGAAGAACAGGTGCAGCAGAAGACACGGCAGAGCCTTCTTCTCCAAGCTTCACGTCCAACACACTAAACTTCGGGAAGAACAAAGCTTTAACGTAAATCTCCAAAAAACCAAAATACTATATGCAGCTAAGGTGTCTATTTCTCCAGAAAATAAAACGGAACCCTAGCTCTCTCTCTAACCAACGTATATATATCTTTTCTCTTTTTTACTGAACACGGTTCCTCCTTTGTCAAGAAAAGGGAATCCTTGTTCAACTAGACTTTTAATAGAATCAAAACCCTATCCTAACATGTACTAAGACAATCCTAATCCTTCTAGATAAATACAGCATCCCTAAAATCTCTCAGACCAATCAGAATACAGCTGGGAGTGTGAATGCAAGCTGGCAAGTGGGAACGCAAGCTGGCAAGTGGGAACGCAAGCTGGCTAAACTTGGCTTTTGGACTGTCTTCGTAATCAGGATATGGAACTGCATTTTTGAAGCACATCATGAGTATAGTAGAAGCGCATCTTCGGTCAGGCTTGGCGCAAATGTTGTCAGGCTTAGCTCAGAGGGAGAACCTCTTATCCACCGCTGGCAGAACAGGGACCCCGGGCTTAGGCGTACATCTAGGCTCAGATGGGAGTTCTTGGGACATGTCCTCGACCTGCCTGGGCTCGACCTTGGCACTTCTAGGACTTGACCTTGATGTCATGAAACACAGGTTTGAGACCTGGAGGGCCTGATATGAGGTACTTGGCCAGTAGCCCAAAATAGGCGCACTGGCGCACTCAGGACTCTGTTCAGGACCTGATATTGAAATGAGGGCATCTCCTTCATCTGGACTCCGATTTGAGTCATTCTTTTTGCGTTCTTTCAAGATTTTACCTATCTTTCTAACTATGCACAAGTCTCACAAGATTGATCATTTCTACTATTGATGGCACGAAATCATTCAAAAGACATGTAAGAGAGGCATATAAAGACATCAAAATGATGCATAAATAACGATTGATCAAATACCCCCAAACCTATCTTTTGCTAGTCCCTGAGCAAAACAAATGCTAACAAAATGAAAAGACTCGATTTTAGTTAAGATAAAACATTTAAACCCCTAGGTTCACCTAGTAGGAGGAGTTTTGTCTCATGAGGGTTATAACAGCACGATACCCACAAGCGTTTTACTTAGACAAAAAGATGCTAGAGATAGTACTTTTAACAAGCTAAAAAGAATCAAAGTAAGTAAACATGCTTTGCAGAACTAAAAGGATTGCCATAGCCGTGAGTGTCATGTGAAGGTGTACGTGTATAAGTGCCAATATTTCGAGTGATCATGTTTGAAAACAACTTCATCTAAGTGCCCTAGAAATATTTCGCCTCGACTCTAATCCTCACTAGGCAACTCTCAATTCGCACAAGAATCCTAGGCTTTCACTCTTTTCAGGCATATGTGATGAGTTTATGTTATGAAATTCAAATTTAATCACATATGAGTAACAATGAAGAATAGCACTTTATGGAAATAAAGATCTCATGAAAGGAATTGAATTTTAAGAACATAGATACGTACCTTAATCCTCAGCATGATTGTCCATAAGATCAGTTAGGTCTTCGTTTTTAGGTTGTAACGGGGCTAAGCTTAGGGGTTTAGCAAGGAATGATGGGATTCAAAGAACCTGAGTTGTACCAAGGCATAAGAAGTCATGACTTGAACTTGGAATTTCTGAACTGAATCCTTTCTTAAGGCCCACAACATTGTGCTTTCTTGATGACTTATTTTGAGGCTCTTGTGGCTTATTTTGAGGCTCTTGGCTCACTTTGCTCAATTTACTTTGTTTTTCACTTTTTCTCAATGTTTCTTTCTTTCTTTTGATTTGAACGTTTTTTTTTTCTGTTTTTTCTTTTGAATTGAATTGAACCAAGATCATGCAATGGTTTCCTCAAATTTTCGTGCAGCTTGCAACTTGTAAAGCTTTTCTTTACTTTTGAACTTTGAATTGACGCCAATGTCCTTTGAATTGGGCAGCATCTTCTTTCACCTCTCATTCTCACCATGAATCTCATTTAGGGCAACCTTAGCACAAACTGGGGTTATATGGTATGACTGTGATGAATGTCTAAGTATTTCGATTAGGTTATACTTTGGGTGATGAAAGAAAAGGCTGAGTGTTTGGCTTCAAAATTGGCTTCGGGAGCAAGCAATAGGGTAGGATAAAGCCTTTAGAGGTTAAAGCATACATAGCCTACATCACTTCTTATGGCAAACCACACATTAGATCAAGAGTATCTAAATGGTGTTAGTTCTTTCAAATTCAATGCAAAATAATGTAATGAGATCAACAATTAAGAACAAAATCGATGAGTGTTTAAGAGTAGAAACAAGTATATCCCTCAGAAAGAATGGCAATTAGGCTCAAAGATCTCACAGGGAAGTCTCCACTAATTTTCTAAGGTTCACTCAAATTCAGTTATTTCGTTCACTTAATCACTTAAAACATGGCATTGTGAAGTGCAAATTATGAACTACTTGACCATGGCATGACTCTTAGTAAAGCAAAGATAGTTAACTTAGCATATACATTCCTATTAAAAGTAATCATACTAATCACAAGCAGAAATTTAAATGTCCTGGCCGTGTATCACCCCCAAACCTACTTGTTTCTAGATGCAAAATTTTAAATCCACACCCCCAAACCTAAACTGAACATTGTCCTCAATGTGATAAGCAGTAAGCATGACAATAGTAGAAAGGTTTGAGAGATATAACGGGCAGAAACAGAAAAGGAAGGGACAAATAAAAACCAGGGCTAGGCTGCCTCCTATGAGCGCTTTATTTAACGTCTAGGCAAGACGGGGCTGGCATGCTAGGAGCTGGGCGCATGCGGAGTTGCAGGGTTGACTGCGCTTGGATTAGAGAGGTCCTTGAAGTAGTGTTTAAGGCGGTGGCCATTTACCTTGAACGGATCATGCCGTTCCGGGTGCTGGATTACAACTGCACCATGAGGGAAAACGTTAGTAATAATAAATGGTCCAGTCCATCTTGAACGCAACTTACCTGGCATTAGTCTGAGCCGGGAGTCAAAGAGGAGGACTTCCTATCCGATGTGAAAGTCCTTGGGCTGAATGCGCTTGTCGTGGAAAGCTTTGGTCTTTTCCTTGTAGATACGAGCACTTTCGAAGGCCTCGTTTCGTAACTCCTCTAATTCACTTAGCTTAAGCTTCCTATGTATTCCAGCATCATCGATGTTCATGTTCATTTGCTCAATAGCCCAGAATGATTTATGTTCCAATTCCACTAGTAGGTGGCAGCCTTTTCCAAAAACAAGCCGGAAGGGAGACATGCCAATCAGGGTCTTATATGCGGTCTGATAGGCCCATAGCGCACCATTCAATTTGCTGGACCAATCTTTGCGGTTAGGATTTATCGTTTTTTCCAATATGGCCTTTACTTCCCGATTGGACACTTCGGAAAAGGCCCCATAAAATCAATGCCCCATACGTCGAAGATTTCTACCACAAGAATAGGGTGTAATGGCATTTGATTTCGAGGGCCGATGTTACCTAGGCGTTGGCAGCGGTCACAGGTGAGTACAAATTCGTGTGCATCCTTGAAAAGTGTGGGCCAGTAGAGTCCACTTTGTAGTACCTTGAGGGCTATCTTCTTAGCTCCAAAATGGCCACCACATGCCATGCTATGGCAAAATGTCAAGACGGATTCCATCTCCTCTTTGGGGATGCAGCGCCGAATGATTTGGTCTGGACAATGCTTCCATAGGTACGACTCATCCCATATGAAGTACTTAGCTTGTTTAGCCAGCTTGTCCTTTTTTTACCTGTTTAAAGATGAAGGAATTTGCTTAGTGACAAGGTAATTAATGAGATCGGCGTACCATGGACCAATAGCTTGGAGTGTGAAGAACTATTCGTCAGGAATGGTCTCGAGGAGGGGCAACTGATCGGCCTCTTCATTGGAACTGTGAAGAAATCGGCTCATATGGTCAGCGACCACGTTTTCGCTGCCCTTCTTGTCTCTGATTTCAAGGTCGAATTCCTGGAGCAGTAGCATCCAACGTAGCAACCTTGGCTTAGCATCCTTTTTAGTGAGCAAATACTTCAAGGCAGCATGATCCGTGTACACTATGACCTTGGTTTGAATTAGATATGAGCGGAACTTCTCAAGGGCAAAGATAACACCAAGGAGCTCATTCTCGGTGGTGGAGTAGTTCCGCTGGGCATCATTCAGGGTTCGACTTGCGTAGTAAATGACATGAGGGAGCTTGTCGATGCGCTATCCCAAAACAGCTCCTATGGCGAAGTCTGAGGCATCACATATTAGTTCGAATGGTAAGTCCCAATTCGGTGGCATGATGATGGGTGATGCCGTGAGCTTTGCCTTGAGTGTGTTGAATGCCTCACGGCATCCCTTAGTGAACTCAAATGTGGCGCCCTTGGCTAGAAGATCACACAAAGGTCTTGTGATTTTCGAGAAATCTTTGATGAATCTGCGGTAAAAGCCAGCATGCCCTAAGAACGATCAAACCTCTTTGACTGTAGTGGGGTACGACAGCCTCTCCACTATGTCTAACTTTGCTTTGTCCATTTCTATGCCTCGGCTAGAGATCACATGACCCAAGACAATTCCCTGTTGTACCATGAAATGACACTTTTCCCAGTTCAGCACTAAGTTGCTTTCTTTGCACCGTTCCAGTACTCGGGTTAGGTTAACTAAGCACAATTCGAATGAATGTCCAAACACCGAGAAGTCGTCCATGAATACTTCAATTATATCTTCCACCATATCGGAGAAGTTGCTCATCATGCAACGCTGAAAGGTAGTTGGGGCATTGCACAATCCAAACGGCATTCTTCTGTATGCAAAAGTGCCATATGGGCATGTGAATGTTGTTTTTTCTTGATCTTCGGGTGCAATAGCAATCTGATTGTATCTTGAGTAGCCGTCCAAAAAGCAATAGTGGGAGTGTCCAGCCAGGCGCTAGAGCATTTGATCAATGAAGGGCAAAGGAAAGTGGTCCTTGCGTGTGGTTATATTTAGCTTTCGATAGTCAATGCACACTCTCCATCCTGTTTGAATCCATTGAGGTACAAGCTCATCATGCTCGTTTTTAACCACTGTGATCCCACTTTTCTTTGGCACGACCTAGACTGGGCTCATCCACTTAGAGTCACTAATTGGATAGATGATTCCAATGTCTAGAAGCTTTAGGACTTCTTTCTTCACGACCTCCTTCATAGGTGGATGCAATCGCCTCTGCACCTCCCGTGATGGTTTGGAGTCTTCCTCCAGCAGTATCCGATGCATGCATTTTGTGGGACTTATGCCTTTGATGTAAGCTATTGTCCATCCAATTTCCGTTTGATTGACCTCAAGGACGTGAACCAATGGCTCTTCCACTTTCTTACTAAGGGTAGACACAATGATGACTGGAAGGGTTTGATTGTCGCCCAAATATGCATACTTTAAGTGCTCGGGCAAGGGCTTTAGCTCGAGTTCAGGAGCCTTTATGATGGACGGTAGGGTTTTTTGACTTGTGAGTGGTAATGCTTCGATGGGTGACCTGTGGAATGGGAGGACTAGCATGATGTCAAGGGCTCGTACCTCTTCGATTACGCTATCTGCAAGTGAATCCACAGTGTGTGGGTTACTAGTAACGGCCTTCTCAAGGTCATCCGTCATGCAAGACTGAGCAATTGTCTCCCGTAGGAGTAAGTCCATTGTGTTTAGCTGAAAATCTACAATAGGCTCGGCAGGATACTGGATGGTGTCATGGATGGAGAATGTCCGAAGCTGGTCCAGGACCTTGATGGAGACCTGGCCCTTTTTGACGTCGATGAGGCACTCGGCTGTGGCTAGTAAGGGCCTTCCGAAGATGAGGGGAGGTTCCTCACTTTTGTCAATTATGTCCATTCTTAGTACGTAGAAGTCTGTAGGGATGCATGTATCTCCGATTTGTACCAGTACGTCCTCATGAACCCCCATTAGGTTGGTTACAGAAGCGTTAGCCAATCTCACACATAGGTGCGTGGGTTTGAGTGCGCCTAGGTTGAGTGACCTGTAAATGTGGAATGGCATGATGTTCACTGATGCTCCCGTGTCGCAAAGGCAATGTTCGAATCTTGTTGACTGAATGAAACATGGAAGGGATGGAGGCCCAGGATCATTGGCCTTAAGGGGCATGCGCAAAAGGGCAGCCGAGCAGGCCTTAGGGATGTCAATGGTGTCCGTGGAGCTGAAACCACGCTTTCCTGCAACTAAGTCCTTGATCAGCTTTGCAAAGATAGGCATGTGCTTGATAATTTTATGGAAAGGCAGTGTGATCTGAAGCTTCTGCAACATGCTGATGATCTCTTCCTCCAAGTCCTCCATTTGCTTATTCCTACTTTGGAACCTGCGAGGAAATGGATAATCAACATTATTAGCTAACTCAAAAGTGACTTTTTTAGAATTGGAATTATGAGGTTTAGAGTTAGAAGTATTCGAGTGCTGTGACTTGGGCTTAGGAGCAGGTTGCATGCCAGCCGTGGCCGAAATAGGCGCAGTTTCATGTCCTCCTTGCGGTAGGGCACTTGGTGACTTGTTGGGCCGGTGTTTGCACCAGAGGTGTTGGCTGTGGCATGTTTTACAGCGTACCCTGGTCGGCGATCCTTGGCAGAGTAGGTTGAGGCTCGGTTTTAGGTCCTCCGAGGGTGGCATATGTGGGGTCTTGAAGTGGTGTTTCCCTCTGCAGCGTGATGGCATTAGCCGTAGGATTGTGAAATCCTTTCGAATTTACCAGGACTTGACTCGGTAGCTTGCCCTGCTCTCGCTGATTTAGTTGGTTCGCCACTTGTCCCATTTGACAATCCAAGTTTGCAATTGCATTTTTCATGTCTCCCGTCTAACTCTGGCTATCTTGCATGAATTTTATGAATTGAGCATGTTGTTGAGTCAGGATATGGAGGGAGTCCTCGACAGACTTGCTTCCGCCATTCTGGTTTGAGGAAGGATCGTGATAGTTCCCCTGAGGGCCTGTGGCTTGCTGCTCAAATCCAGGGGGTGGCAAGGGATTTGCGGCTGCTTGATTGTTGCTCCAACGGAAATTTGGATGATTTTTCCACCCCGGATTGTAAGTGTTGGAATATGGGTCATTCTGGGGTCGAGAATTGCTATTGAACCCTCCAACAAAGTTGGCATCTTCCACAACCGGGCAGTCCTGGGATGTGTGGCCCTGAATTGAACATACCTCGCAGATGTGAACTCCTTTGGCTTTCTCTCTACACAACTGTTTCACCATTGCCATGAGCTGAGCAATGGCGTCATCTTTGTATTTGACGGATGCATCACCCTTAGCTCTAGAGGAGGGACCCCTGTAGCTGAACTGTTTTTCCCTTTGAGCAAGGTTCTCAAAGGCGGTCCTTGCTTCCTCGGTTGTGCCTTCTAGAATCCCTTGGGATGAGAGTCCACCATTGTCCGATCGCTAGTCTTCAAGCCTCCATAGAAGTATAGCATAAGATGATGGGCATCAATATTGTGGTGGGGGCACGCCCGTAGCATCTGATTGAATCGCTCCCAAAACTCGTAGAAAGACTCCTCCATGTCTTGCCGTGGGTTCATGATCTTGGACTTTAACTCATTTGTCTTTTCCACGAGAAAGTATTGTGTTAAGAATTTGGACGTCAAGTCCCTCAAAGAGTGAATGAAAGTCGGCGCCAATGAATGAAACCATGTCTTGGCGTGATCCTTAAGACTGAAGTGAAAGAGCCGTAGGCGGATTTCAGATTCTGTCATACCATTGATGCGCAGTGTTGAACAAACCTCAACAAATTCCTTGATATGAAAGTACGGGTCCTCGCCAGCAAGGCCGTGGAATGTGGGCAGCATGTGAATTGTCCCCAACTTCAATTCGAAGTTTGCCACTGTTGACTCAGGAAAAACAATTGGAAATTGATCCTCCAAGACATGGGGCATGGTAAAATCCTTAAAACGCCATGGGGCTTGCGATACTAGGCCACGTACATGTCCCTGCTCTTCTTTGTGGTCCGCCATCCTCCTTGGGCTTGGTGGCGGGGAGCCGTGGACTGAAGATGCTTGCGATGATGGTCCACTTGATGACCCATGCACTGAACCTTGGAATGACATACACGGGTACCTAACAAAATGGGCACCGTTGAGGGACAAGTCCCCGACAACGGCGCCAAAAATTTGTTGGTAAAATTGAAGAGCAAGAAATATGCAATTCAATTCTAACAGTTATAAAATTCTTGCAAGTGCACAAATCGATAAGAATAGTATAGTAGCACAGCAAGAGTCGATCCCTCGAGGACTTATATCAATGTTATGACCACTTTAGTTCATATTTACTAACTTAGTGAAAACACACACACACACACGCAGGGGGGGGGGGGGGGGGGGGGGGGGGGGGGGGCCTGGGTTTATGATGTGAGAACTGAAATTTAAAGACAAGTAAAATAACAATGCAAGAATTAACGGTTGATTGATTATTAACTAAGGCGAATTAAGGCTTACTATCCACTCTAACCAATTATAGTTACTAATCAGATTTCCTTGACCTAATTACTATGCATTTTCTGAATTAGGTGCCCGTGCCTAGGACCTAGCGTTGGTTCACTAGACACATCTTATTCCCTCTTACTTAGCATGTTCTAAACAGGGCATATGCCTAGAATGTCTATCACCTACCTTTTAAGATGATGCATGAAGTTTAAAGAGAGTTTAATGACACCACATTAGCCTAGCAAAGTGACATGCAATCCTATGTCATTATGAGTTAAGATTACAAGTAAGAATACTTTTGATGCTCCAAATCACAAGATGATATGACGGTCACTCAAGCAATTACATCAATAATTATATGCAAACAAGGTAGCTAATCTTATAGGCATAAATTAAGGTCATTAAGCACAGTAATCCAACTTATTCAGCATGCATAGCAATCATAATCAAGAGCTAGAAATCCAATCAACAAGCTAACATGGCTAGGGCTTCAAGTAGCCCTAATCCTAACGACTACTCACACATAACTGAAATAAACACAATCGTAATTGAATACATAATTAAATTGCAGTAAAAATAAGGTTACAAAAGATATTGTGAAGAACATGTGCAGCAGAAGATACGGCAGAGCCTTCTTCTCCAAGCTCCACGTCCAACACACTCAACTTCGGGAAGAACAAAGCTTTAACGTAAAACTCCAAAAAACCAAAATACTATATGCGGCTAAGGTGTCTGTTTCTCCAGAAAAAAAAACGGAACCCTAGCTCTCTCTCTAACCAACGTATATATATCTTTTCTCTTTTTTACTGAACACGGTTCCTCCTTTGTCAAGAAAAGGGATCCTTGTTCAACTAGACTTTTAATAGAATCAAAACCCTATCCTAACGTGTACTAAGACAGTCCTAATCCTTCTAGATAATTACAGCATCCCTAAAATCTCTCAGACCAATCAGAATACGGCTGGGAGTGTGAATGCAAGCTGGGAAGTGGGAACGCAAGCTGGCCGAACTTGGCTTTTGGACTGTCTTCGTAATCAGGATCTGGGACTGCACTTTTGAAGCACATCATGAGTATAGTAGAAGCGCATCTTCGTTCAGGCTTGGCGAAAATGTTGTCAGGCTTAGCTCAGAGGGAGAACCTCTTATCCACCGCTGGCAGAACAAGGACCCCGGGCTTAGGCACACATCTGGGCTCGGATGGGAGTTCTTGGGACATGTCCTCGACCTGCCTTGGCGCGACCTTGGCACTTCTAGGACCTGACCTTGATGTCATGAAACACAGGTTTGAGACCCGGAGGGCCTGATATGAGTTACTTGGCCAGTGGCCCAAAATAGGCGCATTGGCGCACTCATGACCTGATATTGAAATGAGGACATCTCCTTCATCTGGACTCCGATTTAAGTCATTCTATTTGCGTTCTTTCCAGATTTTACCTATCTTTCTAACTCTGCACAAGTCTCACAAGATTGATCATTTTCTACTATTGATGGCACGAAATCATTCAAAAGACATGTAAGAGAGGCATATAAAGACATCAAAATGATGCATAAATAACGATTGATCAGACACTATCACAAAGAAGTTCACGGCTAGTGACGAAGTATGAGAGGATTACTTTAAAGTGAGATTCTTAATTTCTGTTATTTTAAATATTACGTGAAATGATTAACTTCACATTCATAAATATAAAATAGTTATCACTTTCCAATTTTTTCTTTTCTTAATAGTCCCACCCAAACCAAGAGAAACTCTACACGGAATCATTTGATGACTATGAGGATTTGACAATTGTATTTGGCAGTGGAACACCTATTGGAAAGCATTCAATTGCTTTGGGGGATGACACTGATGCTAGGACATATGTATTTGAAGAAAGAAGACTTGTCAGGCTACAAGAAGAAACTAGACCGGACATGGTAGAAAAGTATGGGGTTGATGATAAAAATGAGGCTCATGAAATATCATATCAAAATTTGTCACCTGAAAAATACTAATTTATCATCTTTCCATGACACAAGTTTGAATGCTTCTTTTGAAAGCTCCCTCATGGAACAAAACCTATAACCGATTATGAAGCAAGCAAAGATCTTCTCAAATTCCACGTTGAAAAGCTCCTTTTGAACAGTTCAAGGTTTGAGAAACTCAACGTGAAGTGGTGGGCCTACCCATCCCAACCAGGGGTATGCTGGGGTTCGCATGATGGGCCGTCGTCGAAGAGATGATCTTCGGACCATGATTTCCTATCATAGGGGGCGCTCTTTTGAGCCCCAGGATTCGCTGAAAAAAAAATTTTGGCTCGACCCGGGAAAGCACTGGCAACAACAGAAAGGAAGGGGTGCATGTAGCTGTTGCGCCCGCCTCCTTCTTAGTCAATGGGGTAGCAGGTTCGACATTTACTAGAAAAGAGAGAATTCTCAGCCGGGGACAAATCCTCCAAAAATGGAATTAATTCGCAATTACTACCACAAGAATGCCACCCTCTCATCACTGCTATGGTTTACAGTCAATAGTTCTTAACCAACCCCGAACTTTATAAAGCTTTAAGAGAGAATAGGGAGTAAGGGGGACCTTCACTTCATTATAAAATTGAGTCGGACCTTCTTTGAAGCAAGCAAAGAGCTTCCCAAACTGCACGTTGAGTTTCTCAAATCCCGTTAATTTAATATTCGATAAATTAATAAATTCGGTTAAATAATATTTTTGTTCGGTCTC
This sequence comes from Oemleria cerasiformis, assembly GCA_037349345.1. NCBI lineage: Eukaryota > Viridiplantae > Streptophyta > Magnoliopsida > Rosales > Rosaceae > Oemleria > Oemleria cerasiformis. The sequence continues at coordinate 1,476,651 of JAZGTL010000003.1, forward strand.
CGACTTGGAAATAACGTGCTAAATTAATAATTCGCTAAATTTATAAGATAATACATTATAAAAAATTCACATAGATCCATAGATCCTATGTAATGTATAAATTAATAATTGCTTAATGCATACAGCTTATAATTCAACTATTAGGCCTTTCTAAAATAAGACTAAATTATTGTTTGTTTCTTCTTGAAATTGATGGCACATTGGACATTATCTCTAACTTTTCTTAACATAGTAAGAAGCTCGATCTAGCATGGTTTTCTCATATTGCAACAAAAACATTCCATATTTTCATCGCTTTGAAAGCTTCTTTTCTCAAAACGGGGTCGATAGTAGAATTATCATCTTCAACTGTATCATCTTGATCATTTCCATTAAGTAATATCCCGCTAAATTAATAAAACTCTTTAGTCATAATACAATTAATTTATAGAAATTTAACTGTATATTATATTTCAACCTACATAAACTTAGAAAAATTGGTACATCTCATATTAAAGATTGCAACTCTTAGTATTATTCCTTCCTTATTTTCCTCCATCCAAATATAGCCAAATGAAAAGGAGTATCAATATTTTATAATGTACTTATATAGCCAAAATAAAAGGAGGATTACTATCACTAATCTTACATATGTTAAGATTTCAGAGTCTGATCAGCGACCTATACCTTCCAATATCGATATTATCCCTAACTTATGAGTCAAGAGCGACCTCCACCACCATAGTTTATATATTCTTTGGTTGTGCCCTCCGGCCTCTCGCTTCGTTTCGTTCTTCTTCTGTATCGTCGCTTGAATGAAGACAGCCGATCGGCCCGACTTTCCCAAATGCCCACCGTCGACCCTTCTCTTTTTCGGGTCTGGATTTTTCGCATCGTTTTAGTCATTGTGGTCGACGAGGAAGAAAGAAATGAATGAATGAGCGACCTATACCTTCCAATACTGATATTATCCCTAACTTATGAGTTGAGATTTCAAAGTCGGCTAACAGCCCATACCTCCAATGTCGATATTGTTCCTAACTTATTAGAGTACCATTTATACAGTCTGACATGTGTAAAATTTTATCACAAAAAACCTCAATATTGTTGAAAATAGAATCATTCATTATATATTATATTTACTTTTTATATTATTCCGATGTGGGATCTTCAACAATATAAAAATGCCCACCAATACTACCTAATTAGCAGATAAATAACAAATTATCTGCTAGAATATTGATATTACTTTATGAATATGTCCAAACCAGTAATTAGCGGTGTATTAAAACGCTAGGTACGTAGTTATCGTTTGAACCCTCGTGTTATAACATATCTACATGTTATAATATAACGTCGGCTATGAATTGGTACTAAAGATGGGTTTCCTTTTTTGCCTACATGGAAGAACTCAAACTTTGTGCCTATTTTATTTAATCTCAACTCATTTGCCACACTAGCTCACCCCTTGAGCTAACCGAATGACTTGGTGAGTTTGTTTGTTTGTTCTTTTTTTCTTTTCTTTTTGAACAATAGTAAAGTAATGCATGCCATGTTTTGAATAGACAAATTTCAACTAGACTAATCCTGTTTTTCATGGGATCATGTTGTTTATATGAGGTCGATATCAAGCTAAAATATCGTTTATATTTTTTTTAGAATTACAAGAGACGACCAGTGTGATTTGACCACTAGACTTGAGAGTAAATCAAACTCACGCTTGAACCATTATGTCACCCCATTTGTTTATGAAATTAGTAATTAAGTATACAAGTTTTTTTCCATCTTCACTGCTTTGGGATTGAAGTCCTTAAATAGAAAAGTATGCTATCGTCCGAGTATATATATATATGTATATATATAAAATCCTTTTATCAAGAAAACTCTTTCATTAGTAAAGATCTTTGGATAGGTAATCGATAGAATAAAATATACGATTTACGCCTCCAATCGATGAAGTATTTATCGTCTTTTTTGTTGTATTTATTATATATTTTCTGTACATATATTATATATTTTCCTAAATCATCACTTAAATATCATTTTACTACAAACTAAAAACATTAACCTAAATAATTGGAGATCATGACGAGTACTAGCTAGCGAACTTGCAACTCTCATATAAACCCTAGCTAGCTCCTTCTCACCAATCACCACAAGTTGCATTTAAAAGCTCACTGATAAGCTTTACTCATTAAGTCTTTTACCGATTTAACATTAGTAAGTAGGAAAAATTATTGTCAGCGTCCCTGAATTTTACATTAATTTTAGCTATTGTCTCTTAACTTTATTATTAGTAGTAGATGTCCATGAACTATATCTAACGTGCAAGGACAATTCTTCCATTAAAATTATCAACAATTTCTGTTAAAAAAACACACGTGATAGGACTATTTTATCTTTATTCTTAACAGAAATCGTTGAGAATTTTAACTGAAGGACTATCCTTACACGTTTAGACATAATTCAGGGACGCCTGTTACTAATAATAAAGTTTAGGGACAATGATTAAAATTAGTGTAAAATTTATGGACGTTGATAACAGTTTTCGCGTAGTAAGTATTATTGTTCAATGGTATTTCTATTAGCTACGGATGTAGTATAAACTTTCGTAAAAAGTGAAATCAATACCAGATTTATATAATGCCCTTTCTCTTTATATTATGTGGATGGCTAACATTGTGGTTGTTGAGTTTACATAAAGAATTTTGATTGGTTTTGATCAACCTGACCAAAGAAATGCTTGTCTGAATAAATATTGCCATACCACATAATTGCAGAAGTTGTTCATACCAACTACGACGGCCCAAGCGGGCTGCCAACGGAGAAAAGGTCAACCAGGCCTACCTAAGCCTAAAAGCAAAGAGGGCCCCTTGCTTACCCATCTCACGGAGAAAAGGCCCATCCACAACCAGGCCTACCTAAGCCCAAAACCAAAGAGGGCCCTTTGCGTACCCATCTCACGTGAGATGCATGCTGTACACTTTCTCTCCTAGACGAGACACGTGTCTGCACCACATGCCCTAACATTATACCACATCGAAACTATCCACATACAACTGATTTGAGTGTCAGAGACTCTTTGGCCGACACTAGACCGGTGCCATCCTCTAATCACAGCTCATTCTCTTATGTAATAGGTCGTTCTGAGGGAGAATTACCAAGCCAGAAATATAGGACCCTACATCTAAGTTGATCCATTTTGTGTATCAACATAAGTAATTAGACTTACGTACAATAAGCGAATGGGTATTCAGGTAAGTTTGGGGGCGGGGGGAGAATAGAGACCGTTTCATGTTTTACTAACTATGGAGATCCAAAATTCCAAATATTTCGATTAGGTGAGGCCTAGGAAAGACATTGTTAATTGATTTGTACATTGGTAATGTGTTTGAACTTTAAACTTTGTTATATTCTTTATATAGTCTTAAGCCAGCACTCCATATGGAGAAGATTATAATTCAAAGAAGAAAAAAAAGAAAATGATTGAAAATTTGCTTAGACAGATCACAAGTCTATGCACAATCACATGGTGCATTATGTCTTAATAACAAAGAAGTTTGGTGTCAAACCTTCATATGGATGCAAATGTAATGAATTGCATCTTAAGCAATCTCACATGTCCTCCTCCCTCAAATCTCTCAAAACTTGAATTGCTTCCCTTCCTTAACAATAACTCAACAACATATAAAATTCAAGTCAGATTGCTAGATTTTATGCCTGCCTAGATTTCTGGATCCTAGAATTCTCCATCTAAGAACAATGCAGTCAAATTCAAGTGTCGAATACATCTTCGCATATCCTTAATTTACATGGGATTAGACTATGAATCCTCTAACTTCTACAGAAAGTTGTGATTTATGATCGATACGTATTACATCTGTATGATAACGTTGTGCAATGGATTACCTGTGAGATACAGCTACATGCAGTATTATGAAACAATCCTATGGATGCATGTGTATCAATTCCTCTTCTTTGCATTCTCTGATTTCAATCTCCATCGCCTTGCCACCGGTTGAAGGTAACACATCACAACAATGCCTTCTTGGAGCCTGCAACTGAAAAATTCAAGAAAAATCTAAATTAATATTGTACCAAGGAGATATAACAGTGCTTTCTGAGATTGAAGAAAACATGTCCAAAACGTTGTGAGCAATACCTGTTTGACATCAAGGTCTAGCTTATGTGAGTACACTCTGACCTCCTCCAGCTTCCTCGGGGAACCCATGTCATAGGTGCAATTTTCGTAAAACTTCTTGTAGATGCTCTTGATTCCTCCATCCACACCAGAAGACACATCATCTAGAAAGAACGTAACCGGTCTTCGACATGCGTCTTTGGGATGTTCTCTCGTGTTGAAATTATAAACTCCTGACATAACATTCCCCTTTTTCCACTGGCTGAATGTCTCTTGCACGGGGAGGACGTCCGGGAGAAGAATATGGTTTCCATATATTTGAACCGCATAACCCCATGACACGGTGATAGTCCACGAAAACCATCTATCGTAGCAAACTGTTTTTTGTAAAATCCTCTGAGAATCAACATTGACAGCTTTGAAAAAATGCTGCAGCGCGTTGATGGTTGTCATGTTGGGGAAGATTGGGTTTGTGTGATCAAAGTGATGCAGGGACACCAACGGTGTCAGTGGATGCGCAGCCAACAGACCAAACGTATCGCCGTGAATGTCATTCTGGTTCCAATTTCACAACCCAGAAACAAAAAACCCGAAAAATTAAAAACAGAGAATGATGGTTAAAAATGATTGGATTCTTAATGTAAATGTGATGAGCAAAGAACTAAGTACCTGATGAAAACCGGGTTCATGGGTTAACCCAATGCCAAGCTCTGCCAAGCAAGAGGAAATTCTGGAGTCACTTCCATAGAGATGAGGATATCTTTGGATACAAGAATCAAACACCTTTGCCAGTACTTTTGCCAGAGGGGCACTTATAGCGAAACCCGCGCCACCATAAGCCATGCCAAATCCAAACACTCTGTTTTGCTCGTAGATCTCTGAGTTTGTCCCAATGTAGTACCATAACCCATGATCATACTTAGAAAGTGTCTTCACCAAATTCTCCGGGAAAAAGACCGTGTCATCATCTCCGAAAACATACCACCTCACATTCGAATGGTTGAGTGCCACAGTCTCGGAAACAACACGTGCAACGCGAATTGCAGAATTGAGACCGCCCCTGTAAGTGTAGCGAAACCGGGCAGTGTCACCTGAGATGCAGACAGGAGTGAGAGAGGTGTCATTGACATGTTTTTGATGGTCAGGAGGAAGGCTCTCCAGAAACACACACCCCCTCATGGACTGGTTCTTCCACCACAGCCTAACATAATCCTTCCTCTTCGCCGACCATGATTTCTGATTCGAAGCAATTCCAAACACAATGTGTTCGAGAGAGGTTGAGGGCGGGGAATACACATCTTGAGATAGGTAGTTTACATGTGCAAGCTTGGAGCTAGTGAAGACAAGGAAGAAGGACACAAGAAGGAAGAGTGTGCAGACAGAGGACGAAATTATGAAGACGTTTATCAACCGAGAAGGCCACTGGGTTTTCGAGGGGGATTGAGGAAGCAGCATTTTAAGAGATGAAGAAGAAGAAGAAGAAGAAGAAAAAGAAGAAAAGAAACAGAAATTGCAGAAATTGTAGCTATGGCATCCAAGTGTGGAACATATTAGCCAAACTGTTGATTCTAGCTGCAGCGCAATCCACGGCACAGAAAAGTTGGAAACTTTGACCTGCAATTCTTCACAAAGTGAATGGAGTCGGTTAAAATTCCAAAAGAAAGCAGAGAGAGTCCATTTTGTTTGCCAACTCAATGAGCTCTAGGTGGGTGCGTACGTTAAGATTCAAAAGTCTGGTCAGCTACTTGGCAGCAACAGCATTGACCCACTGCACTGAGATTTTCAACAAGAGGGAGGATTAGGTTTTAAAACACCACCGGCCATGGATTATAAATTTATAAATTGGCCCTCCGGAGTTCAACCGAATTACAATGATTTTTGTAACAATTAAGATTGATTAAGAACGTGAAAAAAAACGGCAACTTCAACTGAAGGCTTCAAAAACTTTAACGGGCTTAGCAAAAACTAAAGTGTGGAACTGTTACGTAACGCAAAGTTAAGAGTATTTATTTGTTGAAAATTTCAAAGAAACGATTATCAGGTGAAACACACGATCATCAGGTGAAGCAAGTTTGTTTTTCCTGTTCTTTTCCTAATTAAACCCTCTTAAGTAATTGCTTAATTCGTGATTAAGATACAAACACATGATTCAGGTTAGGGTACGCAACTGAGTAAAACTGCACCAGTAAGATGGGTTATGTGTCCCAGTTGTTTTAGGACAAGATCCGAGGAGGCAGAGACAGGACGGCATCGATGTTGGATCTACATGAACAGCTGGAAAAAAAAAAACTAGGTTGCTTGCAGATTTAAAAGATGCACATGTGTGATGCAGGGAACTTCATCAAGGGCTATCAACAACCTATATAATGGAAAGGGGATGAAGGCTGCGGACCGGCAGATACGGAGGAGGTTGGCAAGAAACTAGATTAGGCCTCCGAGGGCGACCTGCACAAGACCTGTAGTCTGCAATTTATCATGAACAGAGTAACCTCAAAAATGTTTCCGACAACATTCGATGCCTCAAAATGTAAGTTATGCTACAACATGAATACATTACATACCTAGATAGTTCACTAGTTAATGTTCAATACCCTGGATTTCCATGTTTACTCCACTCATCTTCCTTGCGGGCATGCTAATGTTGTTCATTTTTCTACTTTCATTAAATTTTCCACACAATTGGCCACTGCAAAGTGTAACAGAAGTCAGCGTTATCAGACATGATAGCCATAACCGGGTGCAGAATTTAACAGTAGTGACGTTCCAGAATTTCTCCTCTCCATGTCTTGAATCTTGATCAGAAGATACATTCTCCTTTTCCTGATCCTATCAAGAAGAAAAGGAACTTTATCGTTATTAAGTGCACATCCCTTAATCAGATAATATTACTTGTCACTTATTAGAGGTCCTTTCAGATAAAAAAAAAAATACAAAATTAAAACTTTAGGAATCTCAGGTATGCTTACTAACATGAAAACAAACTATGCCAGATCACTTGATAGCAAAATAGGTACAAAGAAAATGAGCACAACTCAACTTTCCAATTATTTTCAACTACTTAAGAATATAGATAGCCTCAAAGAATGGAATAGGACGAGAAAGGGAACGAAGTAGGCTAGATGAACTTCCCTCAAATGGCCAAGTATAAGTCAATATTACCGAATAACTTTTCAGACATAATTTAAGAACAACGAAAGACAGTAAATTTACCTTGATAAGATGTTGATGAATAGACCAAAGTTTCTTGTAATTCTTCGCATTTCTACATGCAACAAAGTGTCCTCAGAGAAACTATTTCATGAAAAAAGTCTAGAACTTCATGGATATTAATTCAACATCTCCACAAGGTCTAATCTGGATAGTCATTGAATCATTAAAAGGCTGCAAACGACTGCAGCAGTGACGGCGTGGAGCCTTCATCTGGAATGCAATAGGTGGACAGTAGTTAAATGGCTGTGAAAAAAATGACTAGAAACAAAAGTGAAGTTATGAACTCCAAATCTGTTATGTCTAATTTAGCTGACCAATACCTCATCCGCATCAAGCTCTAGCTTCTGTGAGAAAACTCTGATATGCTCCAGATTCTTTATTGAGTTTGCTTTGAGGCAGTTTTCCACATTGTGCCTGGTATAGTTGCTCCAGATCCCATTGCTATTGGATAGGACGCTTTCCAGGAAAAAGACAGTTGGTCTTTTACATTTATCTCTAGGGTAGTCTCTCATTTTATACATGAACTGACTTGCATCAATACTACCACTTCTCCTCCATGGCATAAAAGTTTTCTGCAGTGCAAGGAGATCTGGGAGGAGTTCATTGCCATCATACACCTGAATAGCATAACCCCACGCAACCGAAATAGTCAATGAATTTGAAACATCATAGCAAACAGTTTGCTGCAATATCCTGGAAGGATCAACATTCACAGCTTCGAAAAGGTGTTCCAAAGCTTGAGTCTTGTTCATGTTAGGGAAGATTGGATCTGCAGCATCCAAATGATGAAGAGACACCACAGGTGACAATGGATGTGCAGTTAGTAATCCAAACAAATTTCCCCGCATATCAACCTGGTTTAAAAATATGAAGATCATAAATACATTAAAACTCAGTACAAAACTTGAAACACGCATACAACAATAATCTCAGTTCACAAGCTCAAATTGAATTCCATGAAGTCTGGGATACAAATCAGAACTTTGCTATGATCTAAAAACTTGGTCTATAAGAAAAAACAAAAGGGCAAAGCTAATAGAAAGATAGTACAGGATAAGCAGCTGGCCAAGTCCCTAATGGTATGTTTGGATGAGGAACTTCAAAGTACAAAGGAATTTGTACTATACTACAAAGAAATGCACTACCATTAATTTTTTTTTTTTCGGCAAACACTGCCAACAATTGAATAGAGTGATTTGCAAGTAGTTGAACAACTAGAAATGGAGCACATGCACCACATGAGCATAACAAAACCACTAAACAAGGGCTTTCCAAAGTAACACCATCAAGGTGTTACTTACAAATCACTCTAAATGCATTACATCTGATCATTTTGAAGTCCCTTGGTACTTTGAAGTTCCTCATATTTAACTAATTTAGCTTAAATTCTTGGTACTTTGAAGTTCCTCATCCAAACATAGCCTAAAGAAATAGAATCCGAAAAACATGAAAATGACACAGGTCCAAGCACCATTCAGTAGAGCAAACCAAATAGAACTTGCATCAAGGGAACATATCATTTGTTGCTCCCCATGAAAATAAGACACCTGGGAATCTCCCCTAATCAAACCCATTGACTTCCTTGCAGTTAACGGGTTCCCATAAGTCACTACGTACAGGCTACAACCACAGCCTCAAACAGCCTATCCCCACACCACACCCACACCTCATCCCAAAATAGAATCCTATCCCCATTCCCCTGCCTGAAAGACAAGCCATAGAAGACCCGAGCCACTCCTTAGGCCTTGAACCCACTAACAATTAACAAAGCTTCATTAAACACAACTACCCACTCAATATGACAGCAAGCCTTCTAGCGTGGACCTATGACAATTAAACTCTGCAAACCATGTAATTGCATCATATTCGAATTTGAAACATAACAAAGGCGAAGGAACAGAATATGTACCATATAGAATTAATCCAAGTCAAATAACCAGTTTTCTAATGTCTATTGGTAAAGCTTCATAAGGCCCTGAACCTCCTAAAAATTAACAACGCTTCATCAACACATTCAGCCACCTACTGTGGATCAAAATTTCCTAACAAAAATCGAAAATAAGGCAATTCATTAAACACAACGAAAATTTTCCTAACAAAGACAAATTTCACGATGATTAAAATTTAAGGCAAATGCATGCATATACCACTAAAATCTTATAAAGCAAATTACCTTTATTGATATTTCCCATCAAATAAATTCAATACCTGATGAAAGCCAGGCTCATGGGTCAACCCAACGCCGAGCTCCGCCAAACATGAGAAAACTCTAGCATCACTTCCGTACAAGTGGCCATACCTCATCAAGCACGAGTCAAAGACACTTGCTAAAGCCCGAGCCAGAGAATGGCTTATGACGAACCCTCCACCGCCAAACGCCATGTCAAACGAATACTTCACATTCTGCTGGTAGCTCTCCGAGTTTCTGCCAACATAAAACCACCGATCGTGGTCATACTTGGATAGCGTCCTCACCAGGTTCTCGACGAAGAACACCGTGTCGTCATCGCCGAACACGAACCACCTCACATCCGGCTCACCACGATCAACGACCTCCTTGACCGCACGCGCCACCCGGATCGCAGACCGGAGTCCTCCAGGGAAAGTGTAAGGGAAGCGGGAGGTATCGCCGGAGATGACGACCGGCGCGACGGAGATAAAACCAGAGGAAACGGGCGGGGTTCGGTCGAGGAAGGCGAAGGCACGAGTGGAGTTGGGTGAGCACCAGAGGCGGAGGTAGGGCTCGCGGCGGAACCAGGAGCGGGAGGAGGACGCGATGGCGAAGACGAGGTGGCGGCGCGTAGTGGGAATGGGGGAGTAGCGCGAGAGAACGGTGGGCGGCGCGTGAATGTAAAGAAAGTAGAGGTTGAAGAAAATAGAGAGGACTAAGAGGATGGTCTTGAAGCGGGAGAGGGTTAGGGTTCTGTGCATTACGAATGGCATAGAAAGAGAGAGGTAGCGGAATCGGATTGCTTTGCACACCGAATGGGTTCTTCTTTTGATCTTTTGGTACATCAAAAAAATTTACAAACACAATCAACAACTCGCAGTCGCAGTCGCAGTCGCAGTTGCAGAGATGAAAATTATTTCAATTGGAATTTGGAAATGAGAACGCTCAACTTGCATTGCACACGGATTTGCAGGTACAAAAATAGAGAATATTCAAAAAGTTTTAGAAAAAATTTAAACCCCCAATAAAGTTTTAAAAAGTATAAAATCATTTTGCTAACCGATAATACATATGACGACAGCAAAATGTCAGAGTTGATAACATTCCTCCTTGAACTCTCAAACTTCTACGATGACCTGACGGTGTAAAAGAAACAAGGGTAGTGTTTCCATGTTAACCCATCAGTAAGCACGCATACAACAACAATATAATAATTGAATAACCCCGCAGGGTTACCAATCACACACATTCAACAACTAAAGACATTTATCACAACAATCAAAGTAAATCTTCACACGTTGAAGATGATACATCCAACTTGTGGATAACTAGAATAGTAATATCTCGCTCTCGTCGTCTCTCTACGAACGATAGCGATATACTCGACGTCGTACTCCCGTCGTCTCTTTACGAACGGTATTGAACGTCTCAACGTCGCACTCGTGGTTACGAATCGAAATCTCAACAATCGAGGTCACCGCCCTCACCATACCCAATGACCACGATATAAGACATCAGCCGGCATAACCTTCGACTAGTATATCACATAAGTCGGCATGTCAATGTCACCTCGTCTATCGTATCACGTCATCAGCCGACATAACCATCGGTTGGTATCAGCCGGCATGTATCCTCGACTGGCATAATACATCATCAGCCGGCATGTATTATTGGCTAGCATCAGCCGGCTTGTATCATCGGCTGGCATCAATCGACATGTATCATCAGCTCGCATATCAGACATCATCAGCCGACATAATCATCGGCTGGCATCAACCGGCATATGTCATCGACTGTCATCACATACACAAGTATCCCAATGGCACGGTAGCCGCACAAATCACGAGTAAGTGATAGACTACGTATCTTCGCTCGTACCACGACCACGTGAACAACTGGCGCTGTTTAACTAGTATAGAGCGAGCGCAAGTGAACGATCATGAAGCATTGTCTAAACAATTTCACATATCATAACATGAAACATAACATATACTTGGAATTCATATTCAGGGAAACTCATAAATAGAGATCCTGGTAGGATAACATTCTTTCCACTAAGCCAGCATTCCCAGTTGGAAGCTTGTTCTCATCACCACGTTACTCTGCGCCGTTAGAGTCTTGATCAGTCATTATTTATGCATCATTCTGATGTCTTTATATGCCTCTCTTACATGTATTTTGAATGATTTTGTGCCATCAATAGTAGAAAATGATCAATCTTGAGAGACTTGTGAAGATTTGGAAAGATAGGTATATTCTGAGAAGAACGCAAAAAGAATGACTCAAATCGGAGTTCAGATGAAGGAGATGTCCTCATTTCAATACCAGGTCCTGAGCCTATTTTGAGTCCTTGACCAAATACCTCAGATCATGAAATCCGGGTCCCAAACCTGTGTCTCATGACATCAAATTCATATCCTAGCAGTGCCAAGGTCGTGCCAAGACATGTCGAGTACATGTAGCAAGAACTTCCTATCCGAGCCCAGCCTCTGCGCCTAAACCTTAGCATCCGGGTCCCACACCTGTGTCTCATGACATCAAGTTCATATCCTAGCAGTGCCAAGGTTTTGTGCCAGGACATGTCGAGTACATGTCCCAAGAACTTCCCATCTAATCCCAGTCTCTGCGCCTAAACCTTAGTTCCTATTCCGCCAGCGGTGGATCAAAGTTCATCCTCCGTGCTAAGCCTAACAACTTGTGCGCCTGGCCTGAGTGAAGATGTGCTTCTACTATGCTCATGGTGTGCCTCAAAAGCGCAGTCCTAGACCCCTATGACAAAGACATTCCAAAAACCACGGGAAGATCGCGGGCTGCCCGCGGCCAGCTTTTGTTCCCACTTGCCAGCTTGCATTCACACTCCCAACTGTGTTCTGATTGGTTCTAATAGATTTTAAAGACTTTGTAATTAATTAGAAGAACAATAACTATTCCAGAACATTCTAGGATAAGGTTTTACCAATCCTTATAGAACAAGGTTTTCCCTTTATCTATAAAAAGGGAGCCTTTGTTCAGTATAGGGGGGAGGGGATAATTAGAGAGCAGATTTTTAGAGATAATATTTTACACACAGATTATTAGGCGTGGAGCTTGGGGAAGAAGGCTCTGCCGTGGCTCTGCTATGCATGTTCTTCAACAATCTCTTATGTACCCTTATTTTCATTATTGCAATTTACTTATGAATTCAATTATATTTATTTCAATTTCAGTTATGAGTGAGTAGTTCCTTTCAGAATTAGGGATGTTTGAAGCCCTAACCATGTTAGCTCATTAAGTAGATTTTATTCTTGTTCTTAATTGCTATGCATGCTGAATAACTCTGATTACTGCTTTAACTACCATTCTTTTATGTTTATAAGATTAGCTACCTTGTTTGCATAAATTATTGATGGAATTGCTTGAGTGACCGCCATATCATCCTGTGATTCATTAGCTTCGAGAGGTTGATGTTAAGAAACAATCTTGTAGTCGGAATTCATGATAACCTAGGAATGCATCCCACTCTTCTAGGCTAGTGTGGTTTCATTAAATTCTCTTAATACTTCATGCGTCATCTTAACTGGTAGGTGATAGACGTTCTACGCATATGCCCTGTCTAAAACATGCTAAGTAAGAGAAAATGATATATGTTTGGTGTACCAACGCTAGGACCTAGGCATGGCACCTAATTCAGAACTGCATAGTAATTAGATCAAGATAATCTGGTTAAGAGCTATAATTGGTTAGAGTGGATAATAAGCCTTAATTCGCCTTAGTTAACAAACAATCAACCTTTCATTCTTGCATTGTTATTTTCTGCACTTTGATTTACTTGTCTTTAATTTACAACTCTCATTCATAAATACAAACCACGACACCCCCCCCCCCCCCCCCCCCCCCCCCCCCCCCCCCCCCCCCCCCCTTTCCCTTGGTGTGTGTGTGTTTTTTCTATAAGTTAACAAATCTGAACTTAATTGGGTTAATCGTTGAACAAGTCCTCGAGGGATCGACCTTTGCTTGTCATTATACTATCTCCAACAAATTTGTGCACTTGCAAAGTTATACTTAGTAGAAATAAAGTTCATAAATATTGTGTTCAGTATTTCTTCTATCAAGTCTCCCCAGCTTATCATGTATAATACAGGACTTAAGTTATCCCACCAGGATCTCTATTTATGAGTTTCCCTGAATATGAATTCCAAGTATATGTTATGTTTCATGTTATGATATGTGAAATTGTTTAGACAATGCTTAGTGATTTGTGGTTAAAATACAGAATTAACTTATAAAGCATATGAATCATAATTTGATTTTATTTGTGCTTACGGGTTTGTGTAACTCATGATGCTACACTTTGTCTTTTCAGGTATTTAGTAGAAAAATGGGAACGGGTCGATCTTTACTATGTTGTAAACAAAAATATATATACTCATAAGTTAGTTTTTGTTTAAAAACCCTATTTCAATATCTCAGTATTCTTACTTTTCGTCTTTTTGCTACTGTTAAAGTTTTATGTATGCATAAATTTTATAATAAAGGTTTTAATTTAAAATATCCTTATTTTTTTTCATCTTCGAAAGAAGAAAATTTTAATTTGTCCGACTCATGCCGCAAATACACGTGTCATATTTCCTTATAATATAGAACGTGGATTTGGGACGTGACACAAGACTAACCCCAAAGAAAGAGGTTAAAATTATGAGCATATAAAAAAATTTGTTACCACATCAAGGCTAATTACTCGAAATGCACTCAGAACTGACTATCAAATTTCACTTTGCACCCAAAATTGTAATTTGTTTCACTTTGCACCCCGAACTGCACTACATCATACAAGTTTCACCATTTCCGTCAAACTAATAGAGGGATTTAAGACATTTTGTATCAAATATTATAAAAATAAATAAAAAAAAAATTTAATTAAAAAAAAAACAATAACCATTAAAGTTCACCAAATTAAACATAACTAAACCAAAAAACCCCACTGGCCCCAAAAACCGCATCTCAGCCACCCATTTCCCCCAATGTCGTTGCCTCACTCCTCTGTAGAGCTTTGTGGTGTTTTAAGGCATTACCGGAAGTCGAAACAACGGCCTCCCATCACCTCCCAACTTGTTCATCATCTGCATTCTTCCTCTTGCGCTGAAATTCAAAGCATAGCTTCAATACTGAAGAATTTGATGCTGCTGTTGTTGTTGCCAAGTTGTTGGGTCTCCGAAGAAAGGCGGCGGCCATGTTCTTGCTGCTGCTGCTGCTGATGTTGAGAAGCAAAAGTTAACATTTGAAATGATTAAAAAATGTAAGGAATCTTGGAATTCCAAGTAGAATAGTAATCAGATAATTTAATACTCGATAAATTAATAACCTCGTTAAATAACATTTTTAGCTAGTTCCGACTTGGAGATAATGATGTAAATTTTAATTGGCCTAAATTTAGACTATTCTATCTTTCGTTTACCCCACAAGTGCACAGTTCATATATAGTATAGTTCGTTCCATAAGGAGTGATGTTTAAATTCAATTTATCAACCCAACATATGACTCTTTTCTAAGTTAACAAGCACTAGTTTAGGATAAAGGGTTTAAGCAAGTGAAGGAATTATTGACAAAGCACCAAACCAGATTTTCAAACAATAAAAATAATTTCAACAATTTA
The DNA here is from genome assembly GCA_037349345.1 of Oemleria cerasiformis. Taxonomy (NCBI): domain Eukaryota; kingdom Viridiplantae; phylum Streptophyta; class Magnoliopsida; order Rosales; family Rosaceae; genus Oemleria; species Oemleria cerasiformis. The sequence continues at coordinate 1,491,783 of JAZGTL010000003.1, forward strand.
ATTTGATAGATTAAAACAAATTAAAGTTTCTTGGGTTGTAGTTAACACTAGAGCAACAGATTAGCCACTAATTGTCTTATTCAAATTTTTGAATGCAAGTTATAAATTTAACCAATTCAACTTATGAAGAATCTATCCCTAAATAATCTATCCCTAAAGAGATTAGCCACTAATGGTCCTCGTGTATGAGTTCAATCCTTGGTCCGATAAAGAGTCAACTATTCCTAGATGTAACCTATTATTGGTCTAGTATAGAGTTAAATCTAAGAATGCCTTAATCTTTATGAAAGCAAGAAATCATACAATCATACAATCACACAATCTATGGTCAAGTAAGTGTCAATTGCAATTCTTAATCTATTGAAGCTAAATGTTGTGCAAAATAATGGTCGTTCAGTAAGTATCAATTGCAATTCTTAATCTATTGAAGCTAAATGTTGTGCAAAATAATGGTCGTTCATCCACCACACAACGAATCATCTAAATGTAAATCCTATAGGTCGCGAATCAATAAAATACTACAAATAGATCCCAATTAAAATAGAGAATAAAAATTCATCAAACTAAATTGGAATTCAATAACTTAATATTCAGAAATTTCGAATAATCAAATTAGAGTTTCATCCTAGCTCTACCAAAGAAAGCTTAATTCATAATTATGAAGAAAACACAAAAGAAATCAGAAATTGAAGGAGGAAAAAATTATACAAATTTTGGAACTCAAGCTATGCCCAGCTCTTGTAGGCTCTATGAAAATCTCCCACACTCCCTTTCAAAAATTTCGCAGTCCATTTAGTAGAAAAGAGCAGATACTCCTTGCAATTTCTGGGCTCTTCCTCTTCTTTGCCATTGATCTCTTTTGAAGTTGTGGTCTCCCCGCTGATGGCCAAATAATGACTAATTAAAAGAGAAAGAGTAACTTCTGAAATTGCCATTACAATCCTAATGTTACAATTGATTGAACCCAAGTTGTATTGGTGTAGCAATTGATCCTAATGTTACAATTGATTGAACCCGATTTGGATTGGTGTAGCAATTGATGGGGACGCTGGAGTATTCTTTATGTTCTTAGACTTTGGCAAAGAAGAAGAACGCACTTTGGCGAAGAAGAAAAACGCTGAGATGATGAGGTGCGTTTCAATTTATGTCTGTGTGGCTTTTGACATTTTTGCCCTCAAGTTAAAATCAACAACTTCAAGAATTTGCGTGGGTTTTTCTCTACTGAACAGCCCATACTAAAATAGACATAACTCCTTCTAGAAAACTCATAATCATGATCCGTAAAATTCCTCGGATATCTGACTTCCGTATCTTTCCAACGACGTATGGTCCAATAGCTAATTCATCCCGAGCAAATACAATTTAATCAGTGAAGTGGAAAGCAGCGCAGAAGCAGTTTATGCTCCTAGGATGCATATTGTACTTGAATCTTCCAAATTGCTCATATTGTCATTTTTATTCCCCAATACTATTAAAACACAAAACTAAGTGAAAATGGACTAAATTAACTCAAATCATAGCAAAAATTTAAAGAACAGGGATATAAAAATATATCAAATAAGGAACGTATCAAATACCCCCACACTTAATTTTTGCTAGTCCTCAAGCAAAATAAAATAGAATTTTAAGCAAGCTAAAAGATTGAAAGAGTTATGCAGCAACTTCCCAAATGTAAGGCTCAAAGAAAAGATTAGAAGACAATCGGAAAACATCAGAGCAAGTCAGTAGGCAGAAGCAACAGTTCTAAGCATTATCCAAGTCATAGACATATTCCATTAACATTTATGCTCAGACTGTATGTGTGCATATAACCAACATCAATACCATTTCTAGTCTCACTTTTTACACAATTTGAATTTCCATACAAAAATGCGCTTCAATTTCAAACCTCACTGGATATTTTGCTCCGAACAAAAACACTCAGGAATTGGGTAACTGTTTCACTCAATCCATATGTGACAATGAATAAGAAAATTAGAATGGCTCACGTGTATATATATATATATATATATATATATATATATATATATATATATATATACGTTAGCAAAGCAACCAAAAAAAAAAATTGATCTCAAGGACATGATGCCTCCTACTTGAAAACGCTGAACCAAACACTATAGTGCCTCCTCTACCTACCATCTTCATGTAAACCACACTACACCTAAGATCAATTAGGTTTTAATGGGGCTTAGAGAAATGGCTAACGAAAGAAAGGATATGGAATGCAAACTTTCTGAGAACTTGATAGGGAATTGAAATTCACCACTATCACAGGTTAAACAATCAAAGCATAGCACCAAATTGAACAACGCTACATTTGTTTTCCTTTTGTTTTTCATACCGGTTGCAAATTAGAAATCTCTTTTTTTTTTTCATACTTTTCCCTTTTCACTGTAGATTTCCACTGTTCACTTGCTTTTGAGATACAACTTCTCATCATATGGTCGGTCTCAATAGCTCAAAAGTATCACCTAACAATCATTGTATCAATTTCTCAGAAAATAAGGTAGGAAATTCTTGAATGAAGGCTAAATCCAGTATTGGAATATGGTAGGGCAGGTTTTGCTAACAAAGATAAGGCTTACCATAAAGCTCAAAAGGGCTACTAAGGATTAGATAACACATATGATAGGCAAGAAAGGCTCAAACGATCCAACAAAATTGCCTATATCATTTCCTAGGTCTCATGTGGTTATTTTAAAGCTGTTAATATAAAGGAGGAAGGTCTAGTGTAATGGTCCAAATTTGATGTGGTTTTCAGTACTTGACCAAACCAAATATAATGAGATCACAAAATCAGAGTTTGACAAGAAAACATGGAATTAGTGTATAACCTTCACAAAGAAAAGGACAGGCTCAAAGGCTAACAAGGTTATAAGCCTCCACAATGATTTATATGACTCTCCAAATTATGCAAATTCCTCCACCACTAATGGCATCAACATGAATATGTGAAAGTTATAGTTCCAAGCAAAAACATCATAGAATTCATCCAGAAAAGGACAATAGAGAGAACTGCACATCCATAATCAACCCACTCAAATGCCAATATGAAATCCTTGATTTCAAAACCACATGTACCAAGCCTTATTGTAGCAAGAAGAATGACGCACAACAACAATGACTTGAGAAAAAGAAAATCTTTTGTTATTTTCTGAAACTTCTTTTCTTTTTCCTTTTTTTCTTTTTTCTTTTTTCCACATTACTAACTAAACAACCTAAAAGAAAACAATAAGACTTAAAAGACACAAAAAGACTCAAACAACATGAAAACAAAAAAGTTCCAAACCACAGTTTGGTTCAATTTCGATACTGTTCAGTTTTGACCCATACCTTTCAAACCACTTGGCCAAATTTATCGTTCTTTATATGGTTGGAATCAGCACGAAAAAACAAAGAAGACGTGCAAACCAAAATTGAAAAACAGCAACATATTGGTACAGTATTTGTCTTTTTTCTTGACTTTACACACTTGAATGAAACATTGGCCTCAATGTGAAGAAGTCGGAAATTAATGCAAAAACAATAAGTGAGAGGAGAGTAAGAAAACGTCCATGGTTTTGAGCAGGTTGGGAAGCACTACCAAAGAATAGACAAGCTGAAGTTCAACAACCAGTTGTAGCAAAGTAACTTCCCCATGAGCTCCTTCTATCGACAATTAGAACCTGCAAAATGATCTCAATAAATGTATGTCATGATAGAAGGAACCAAACAAGGCTGAATTTCATGAGTCAATATAGCAGCATTGAAAACGCAGATGCAAAACCACTAAATCAGAATTTAAAAATTAACAAAACTAAAGAAAAATAAGGAAAAGAGAATTGGATTGCCACCTAAATAGAGCTAAGTTTATTTTCTTCAGCCAGACATGACTCTAGATCATGAAGAAATTGGATCAAGAAGAACCAGCGTCATTCCAAATTTTAGATCCTTGATTTCCATAGCCTCATAGGGAGATACCGAGACAATTTCATATGGTCCATACCATCTTGATTTCAGCTTTCCAAGAAACAATCGGAGTCTTGAGTTATACAACAAAACCTTTTGTTTGGGTTCAAATCTCTTTCTCAAAATGGACTTGTCACGAAACACCTTGGTTCTATCCTTGTAAATCTTGGAATTTTCATGCGCTTCGTTCTTCAATTCATCTATCTCATTCAATTGAAGTTTCCAAACTTGACCCGCTTCTTTAAGCTCAAAATTGAACTGCTTGATAGCCCAATATGCGTTATGCTCCAATTCAATAGGTAAATGACATGCTTTTCCATAAACCAATCGGTAAGGAGACATACCAATTGGAGTCTTATAGGCTGTCCGATAAGCCCACAATCCATCATTGAGTCTCACAAACTAATCTTTTATGTTTGGATGCACTGTTTTCTCCAAAATTTGCTTGATCTCCCTATTTGACAGTTCCACTTGACCACTAGTTTGACAGCTCCTTATGATTGCTCAAGATGTCCCAATTCTTGAAAAGATTGAGTCTTTAAGAAAATTCAGCACCATCCAGTGATTGTTTGACGTGCATGCTATTGCTTCAATCCACTTAGAAACTTAGTTAACCGCAACAAGAATATAAAGATAACCAAAAGAGGGAGGAAAATGACCCATAAAATCTATACCCCAAACATTGAATAATTCAACAATCAAAACATTAGTAAGAGGAATTTGATTACAAGATGAGATATTACCCATTCTTTGGCATCTGTCACATGAAGTGCACTAAGCATGAGCATCTTTGAAGAGTGTGGGCCAAAAGAATCCTCTTTGTAACACCTTGGCAGTAGTCCCCTTAGCTCCGCAATGTCCTCCACAAGAATCGCAGAATCTGAGAATACTAGGCACTTCGCTTTCTGGCATACATCGTCCAATGACTTGATCAGGACAATGCTTGAAAAGGTGTGGTTCATCCCAAAAGTATTGCTTGGAAATTGATAGTACCGTCTTCTGAGCATGCTTTGGCAGATTTTTAGGAAGAGATTGGTGACAAGATAGTTGACAATGTCAACAAACCAAGGGATGATCAATCCTGAAAAGTTGCTCATCAAGAAAATTTTTAGATATGGGCAAATTGGATATGCTACTTCCTCTAGGTGGTAGTCGAGATAAATGATCTGCCACTACGTTCTCATTGCCCTTGTTATCTAGAATCTCCGGGTCAAACTCTTGCAATAGAAGAACCCATCTAATCAGCCTCGGTTTAGCATTGTTCTAAGTCACCAAGTAACGGATGGCTGCGTGATCGGAATAAAAGATGACTTTTGAGCCAACAAGGTAAGACCGAAATTTGTCTAAAGCAAATACTACTGCAAGAAGCTCTTTCTCTGATGTTGAATAATTAACTTGAGCTTCATTAAGAGTATGACTTGCATAGTAAATTACATGAGGTAACTTCTTCACTCGTAGACCCAAAACTGCACCTATTACATAATTGGAAGCGTCGCACATAAGCTCAAAAGGAATACTCCAATCAGGTGGTTGAATGATAGGTGTTGTAGTGAGGTTTTCCTTCAATGTTTTGAGAAATCTTTGATAAATCTTCGGTATAATCGAGCATGACCCAAAAAAGAATGAACTCCCTTCACATTAGTTGGTGCTGGAAGATTGAAAAAAAGGTCAATTTTTGCTTTGTCAACCTCTATTCCTTGACTTGAGATTATGTGCCCCAAAAACTATGTCTCTTCGAACCATAAAATTACACTTCTCCTAATTAAGAAAAAGATTTTTTTCTTGGCATCTTTTCAAAACTAGTGAAAGATTTTGAAGACAATCATCAAAATCTAAACCAAAGATAGAGACATCATCCATAAATACCTCAATTGACAGGAACCTCCCAAATTTCCCCTTGAAACCCTGGAAGAACCTTGCTCCCGTTTGACAACCTAAAGAAAATTCCCAAAACACCCTTAAGCCCTTACAATTAATTATGAGAACTCTGCCAAAAATTCGGCAGAGTCTCCCCTTAAGGACTAGTTAACCGTCTTCCACCTATCAGACAAAGGATAAGATAGCACTCCAAATTCCAACCATTATCAACCTCCAACGATGTAATCGAAATTTTACAATCAGTCCAAAAGTGTTATCTGAGCATATAGGTAGGATAAAAAATTACAGAATTAATTATCCTACTCGAAAGTCTAGGTAATTGCGCAGCTGAAATTCTAATGCCTCCGCCTCTGGATTATGCCCCTGTCAACCCAACATCCTAGAGGGGATTTAAAACACGAAAGTTGTGAGTGAACAAAAATAATCATTTATAAATCCTTTTTCGAGGAAATCTTACCTTTTTCCCCTCCACGAATAAAACCATGCATGCATATCATAAAATCCCTTTGTATATAAAATAATATATATATATATATATATATATATATAATCCGTAAACCACCTCTATTTTCATCTTTTGCTAAAACACTAGGTTGGATCCACGAAAATTCGTAATAATGAAAAACATACCGTGATCCACAATTCTACTTTGAAAACCCTCCTCAAACGAGTTTAAATCATGGAAACCAACATGGACACAAAATATACATTAAAACACATCCCACAGCTCCCCGAATAAAATCCCGAGCCGTAGCTCTATACCCTCCACACACCTGATATACCTTGAATTGTGTAGAAACATGTACTACGCGTAGACAGCCTCAACGACCTGGTGGAGAAAATACCCTCGACACCAGCATCGGAGAACCCTCAACGATCTGGTGGAGAAAGACCCTCGACGCCAGTCGGAGAAAACCTTGACCCTTGGGAACAATAATTCAGTGAAAACCAAAATCCATGTTTTGAAATCCTTGTTTCTTGGCATAGGCCAAATTCATTGAAAAACCGAGTTTAAACTCAAAATCGTGGACTCGGTCGAAATCCAAAATCAATCAAGTCAAACCATATAAAACCTGAAACCAAAAAGTCAGACCATAGCCCAAAACATAATTTCCAAATAATTATTGAAAGCCCGTGTCTAGTAATAATTTAATAATTTTCTAAATTCCAGAAATTTACCAAACAATACGTAATAAGAAATTATATCAAAATACCTTTATGCATGCATTATACTTTACAAAACCAAAGTCCACTCACAACACGTCCAAGCAAGCTCAATCTCGAGTCGTACGCTTCTTCGAAATTCCCAGAGCAGTATCGCCTGTCAATATTAACAATCGGGATTACCGACTAATATTAAAAACCCTACATTAAGACTCCCTAAACCCCGGGAGGTCAGCTTGCATCACACTAAAAATGCAGCAACTTCGGACGGCCAAAACTACCCGTAAATGATTTTTGATTGATCTGAAACCTACGCCAAAAGGTCCGGAATGTTGAGAGCTTCGAAACTCTTGTTCGTCGGGGCTCGAGGAGAATCTCCAAGTGCCGCCACGCGCCGGTGGATGGCCGGGACTCCCTCCCCACGCGCGACTGCGCATCCTACTAGCCATCAACCTCTAGCTGCGGTTATTGTTCACTGTGCAGAAAACTCCATAACCAACCGAACTTCAAAGCTTAATATCTCCCTCATTTCTCAACCAAATCTAGCTTTCTAATAATGAAAATTCATCTACTCAAGCCATGGAATCCAAATATGTAATTAGAATTGAGATTCATTACCTGTGGTGGCCGAAAAATGGCCGGGAAGCTGGCAGTTAATATTCACCTTCGAATCTCCTTCTCCTAGCACCACCAAGCTCGATGAAAGATATGGTTGAGCTCAGCATGAAGAGAGGAAGATGATGATGTGAATGGTTTGTGGTGGTTTGGCCTAAATCGAAAATCAAAATTTCAGGGTTTAGGTTTGTTTCATAGTGTGAATGAGAGAGAGCACAGGGAGAGAGAGGATGAAATGTAGAAAATAAATCTGGGGTAATGGGTTTTAAAATATCTTACCCGTAAAAATTACCAAATTGCCCCTGAACATCCTAGACCCACAACTCTCTCACACAAACTACGTTTTCCACGTGCCACCTATCTACAAACTCGTGAGTTCGAGACCTACGCAACAGTCCCTGAAACACATCCAAAAGTGTCTTGAAACAAAAATTGACTTTCATGGCCCTTAGCAACCAAGGGTAATTTCGTCTTTTTGCAAAATAATTTATGAAAATTCAATAATTAAATTTATGGGTCGTTACAATTCACCCCCCACCCCTTAAAGAAATTTCATCCTCGAAATTCATACCTGTCACTGGAACATGTGTGGATGATGCGCCTGCATCAGTGCCTCGGTTTCCCACGTGGCTTCCTCCACGTTATGATTTCTCCACAACACTTTAACCAGAGGAATAGTCTTTACGCGTAGTACTTTTTCCTTCCAATCTAGAAATTGCACTGGTTGCTCCTCAAAAGTCAAGTCATCTCTCAGCTCAACTGGTTGCTCCTCCAATACATGAGATTCATCGAATAGGTACTTCTGGAGCATGGATACATGGAAAACATTGTGAACCCTTGACAGTTCTGGGGGTAAAGCAAGTATGTACGCCACTGGCCCTATCCTCTCAACATTCTAATAAGGCCCAATGTAGCGAGGTCTCAGCTTTCCTCGTCTACCAAACCGAACAACTCGTTTCTAGGGGGATAATTTCAAGAAAACCTAGTCTCCGACCTCAAACTCAAGATCTCTGATCCGTCGGTTCGCATAGCTTTTTTGGTGGTCCTAAGCTGCCTTCAACCTTTCCCTGATGATTCTAATATTTTCCTCTGTCATTTCCACAATCTCCTGTGTCAACAGTCTCCTCTCACCTACCTCAGTCCAGCATATCGGTGTCATGCACTGTCCCCCAGCCTCCAACTCCATCCTAATAACACACAAAGTAGGATCATGGAGATGAGCTTTAATAATCCGGTCAATCAAGACATGCCTCATATGGAAGCTAGCCAACAAAGCCCCATGACTATCCATGCCAAGTATAATTCCCGCTCATCGGAATTCCACCAACAACGGTAGGTAAACAGTATGCAAATGGGCCAAAGAACCCATGGACTTCCTGCTCAAGGGATCCGCCACTACATTGGTTTTTTCTGGGTGATACTCTATGGTACAATCATAATCCTTTATCAGCTCAAGCCACCTTTGCTGTCTCAAATTTAGGTCTTTTCGGATGAAGAAGTATTTCAAACTCTGATGGTGAGTAAAGATCCGACACGTTTCCCCATACAACTAATGTCTCCAAATCGTCAGTGCATGTACCACTATAGCTAACTCCAAATCATGTGTGGGGTAATTCAACTCATGGGGTTTAAGTTGCTTAGAAGCATAAGCTATCACCTTCCCATGTTGCATCAGTACGCAGCCTATACCCCGCAATGATGCATCACTGTACACCTCAAATCCTCTGTTATCATCTGGAAGAATTAACACTGGGGCAGAAGTCAACCTCCTCTTTAGCTCCTGAAAGCTCTGTTCACACTCAGCATCCCAGTCAAACTTGACTCCTTTCCTAGTCAACCGAGTTAACGGGGCAGTTATCGTAGAGAATCCTTCTACGAATCGCCGATAATATCCCGCTAAATCCATAAAACTTCTCAACTCTATCACTATCTTCGGTTGCTCCCAGTTTGCCACTACCTCAAATTTTTGGGAATCCACGCTGATACCCTCAGCAGAAATCACTTGACCTAAGAATCCCACACTGGTCAACCAAAATTGACATTTACTGAACTTGGAGAACAATTGCCTTTTCCTCAGCATATTCAGCACCAACCTCAAGTGCTTCTCATGTGCCATAACACTCTTCGAATATACCAGGATATCATTGATGAACACAATCATAAATCGATCCAAATACTTTCGGAACACCCTGTTCATCAAATCTATAAATGCTTCCGGGGCATTCGTTAACCCGAACGCCATCACCAGGAACTCATAATGCCCATAGCGTGTCCTAAATGTCGTTTTGGGAACAACCCCTTCCCTGATCCTTAACTGATGGTACTCGGATCGAAGGTCAATTTTAGAGAAATACCTTGCCCCTTTTAATTGATCGAACAAATCATCAATTCGTGGCAAAGGATACTTATTCCGCACCGTAACCCTATTTAACTGTCAGTAGTCGATAAATAACATCATACCACCATCTTTCTTTCTTACAAATAACACCGGCGCACCCCAAGGTGATACACTTGGTCGAATAAACCCCATATCCACCAAGTCCTACAATTGAATCTTCAATTCCCTCAATTCTGCCAGTGCCATCTTGTACCGTTCCTGTGACATAGGTTGGGTACCCAGAAGAAGCTCTATTGTGAACTCAATCTCCCGATGAGGTGGCAACCCCGGAAGATCCTCTGGAAATACATCAGGAAACTCATTCACCACAGGGATATCCTCTACTCTGACCGGAGTATCCCGAGCATCAAACACGTGAGCTAAATAGCCCTCACAACCTTTTCTCAATAATTTCTCAGCCGTTAAAGCTGATATCACTCCCGAGGGAAGTACCTTACAATCACCCGAAACGTAAGTTTCGGTAAGACTGGACTCCGAAAAACCACCCACTTGTCGAAACAATCTATGGAGGCATGGTGCATGGTTAACCAATCCATCCCCAGAATTACATCAAAATCATAAATGTCCCAGGGGATTAAATTTGCCTCTAACTCATGACCTCCCACTATTACCGGATAACTACGTATCACGAGGTTCACCACTAACATATCTAAAGTAGGAGTGCTAATACCCATGTCCCAACTAATCGGGGACAACTCTCTATCAGAAAAAAGTGTAATACCCCGAGAAAAAAAAGAATGTGTAGCCCCAGGATCTATCAAAATACGAGCATCATGATTAAAAATAAACAACGTACCAGTAACCACATCTGGTACTGCTCGCGCCTCCTGCTAAGTCATAGCAAAAACTCAAGTCTGTGTACCCGAAGACCGACCACGACCCTCATGTCTCCCTCTAGCCCTGCTGGCCCCACTGACCCCACTGGCCCTGCCGGTCCCACTGGCTTGGGTCTAGCTCCCTGATGCAGTACCAAATGTCTGCGCTACTCTCTAACTCGGTTTAGCGGCATCTCGGCCTAAGGAACTACTGCCCGGATGACGATATGGACAGTCCTTCTTGAAATACCAGTCTCCCCACAGAAGTAGCAACCGGTCTCACCAGGTCTGCCACTTTGTCTCCCAGTTAACTACACTAAAGCCTCGTTAAACTAAGTGGACGATTGATGTCCCTGACCGACACTTCCATTGCCTGATCCGGATCTTGCACCCCAGAAGATCCAGAACTAAAACTGCCTCTCTTGGATGGTCCGTGACTAGAGGCTCCAAAATTCCAGCGATCCCGGCGTCGCCAGAAACCACTGAACTGCTGCTGAACTGGAAAACTCAACTCTACCGTAGCTGCAACATCTGACAAAGCTCCCAACGAAGTATGAAGCACAACAGTTACTGCTTTCCAAACCTTACTCCTCAGCCCATATTCAAATATGCGGCACTTATCCCTCTCTGTTGCCACCCAAACAGGTACAAAGTGTGCCAACTCAAGAAATTTCTGCTCATATTAGGCCATTGTCATCTCCCCCTGCTGTAGTTACAAGAACTCAACCTCCCTGCCATCCCGGTATGAGCGAGGGTAAAACTGCTCAAGGTAGCACTCCCAGAAAGTTTCCCAGGTAAATGCATGGACATTCCAGCCTGACAGCTCCAAAGCATGCCACCAATGAAAAGCATGACCACCTAGAAATAATGTGGCTAACCACACCCTATCCTCCGGAAGGCACCTCATAACCGAAAACACTCATTCCAAATGAGTAATCCACTCATCCGCATCATCTGGGCCTAACTCGCCCGTGAATACGGTCGCCCCCAACCACTGGGCTCGCTCAATGTCAGACACCTCAGTAGTAGCCCTACCCTGAAGCATTGTAGTCAAAGCCCAACCCAATTGAACTAGGGTCTGCCTCAAATCAGGCTTTACTACGGGTTCATGTGTATCCTCACCATTTCCAGACTGCTGACGGGGCTCGCGTCTCGAAGACATTACACTGAAGAGAACCGTAAATTATCAATACCACAATCAGTTGTACACTAGGTGTACAGTCTATAGGAATTTAAAACTAGTGCCCGAATACCAAGTTGACATGACCCTTCCCGAATTTCCCCACAAAATCCAAGAAGAACCATGCTCCCGTCTGACAACCTAAAGAAAATTCCCAAAACACCCTTAAGTCCTTACAATTAATTATGAGAACTTTGCCAAAATTTCGGCAGAGTCTCCCCTTAAGGACTAGTTAACCGTCTTCCACCTGTCAGACAATGGATCAGATAGCACACCAAATTCCAACAAACATCAACCATCCAACGATGTAATCGAAATTTTACAATCAGTCCAAAAGTGTTATAAGAACATCTAGGTAGGATAAAAAATTACTGAATTAATTATCCTACTCGAAAGTCTAGGTAATTGCGCAGCTGAAATTCTAATGCCTCCGCTTCTAGATTATGCCCCCGTCAACTCAATAGCCTAGAGGGGATTTAAAACACGAAAGTTGTGAGTAGACAAAAATAATCATTTACAAATCATTTTTTGAGGAAATCTTACCTTTTTCCCCTCCACGAATAAAACCATACATGCATAACATAAAATCCCTTTGTATATAAAATAATCTATATAGATAATCCGAAAACCACCTCTATTTTCATCTTTTGTTAAAACACTTGGTTGGACCCACGAAAATCAGTAATAATGAAACACATACCGTGGTCCACAATTCTACTTTGAAAACCATCCTCAAAGGAGTTTAAATGATGGAAACCGACCTAGACACAAAATATACATTAAAACATATACCACTGCTCCTGGAATAAAATCTCGAGTCATAGCTCGATACCCTCCACACACCCGATATACCTCGAGTTGTGGAGAAAGACCATCGACGCTAGTCGAAGAAAACCTTGACCCTCGGGGAAAATAATCAATGAAAACCAAAATTCATGTTTTGAAATCCTTGTTTCTTGGCATAGGCCAAATTCATTGAAAAACCTGGTTTAAACTCAAAATTGTGGACTCGACCAAAATCCAAAATCAATCAAGTCAAACCATATCAAACCCGAAACCATAAAGCCAGGTCATAGCCCAAAACGTCATTTCCAAATAATTATTAAAAACCCGTGTCTAGTAATAATTTAATAATTTTCTAAATTCCAGAAATTTACCAAACAGTACGTAACAATACGTAAAAAGCAATTATATCAAAATACCTTTATGCATGCGTTATACTTTAGAAAACCAAAGTCCACTCACCACACGTCCAAGCAAGCTCAATCTCGAGTCGTACGCTCCTCCGAAGTTCCCAGAGCAGTATTGCATGTCGATATTAACAATCGGGATTACTGACTAATATTAAAAACGCTACATTTACACTCCCTAAACCCCGAGAGGTCCGCTTGCGTCACACTAAAAACGCAGCAACTTCGGATGCCGAAAATTACCCGTAAACGATGTCTGATTGAACCGAAACCTACGCCAAAAGGTCCGGAACGTCGAGAGCTTTGAAACTCATGTTCATCGGAGCTTGAGGAGGAGCTCCACGCGCTGGTGTACGACCAGGACTCCCTCTCCACACGCGATTGCGCATCCTACTCGCCATCAACCTCTGCCTGCGGTTACTGTTCACTGTGCAGAAAACTCCATAACCAACCAAACTTCAAAGCTTAATATCTCCCTCATTTCTTAACCAAATTCAACGTTCTAATGATGAAAATTCATCTACTCGAGCCCTGGAATCCAAATATGTAATTAGAATTGAGATTAATTACCTGTGGTGGTCGGAAAATGGCTGGGAAGGTGGCGGTTAGTATTCACCTTTGAATCTCCTTCTCCTAACACCTCCAAGCTCGATGAAGGATATGGTTGAGCTCAGAATGAAGTGAGGAAGATGATGTTGTGAATGGTTTTTGGTGGTTTGGCCTAAATCAAAAATCAAAATTTGAGGGTTTAGGTTTGTTTCAAGGTGTGAATGAGAGAGAGCACGGGGAGAGAGAGGATGAAATATAGAAAATAAATCTGGGGTAATGCGTTTTAAAATATCTGACCCGCAAAATTTACAAATTGCCCCTGAACATTCTAGACCCACAACTCTCTCACACGAACTCCGTTTTCCGCGTGCCGCCTGTCTACGAACTCATGAGTTCGAGACCTATGCAACGGTCCCCGAAACACAACCAAAAGTTTCTCGAAACAAAAATTGACTTTCATACCCCTAAACAACCATGGGTAATTTCGTCTTTTTGCTAAATGATTTACGAAAATTCAATAATTAAATTTCCGGGTGGTTACATCAATACATATTTCCACCATATCGGAGAATATTGACATCATGCAGCGTTGGAAAGTTTGTAACGACTAGTATTTTTAATTAGTGAATTTTCGTAAATTAATTTAGAAAATGAAGATTTTACCCTCAGAGTTCAAAAGTCCATTTTCGTTCGGAGACACTTTTGGTGGACCATTGCGTAGGTCTCGAACTCACTTGTTCGTAGACAGGCGGCACGCGAAAATCGGATTCCAGATGCGAGAGTTATGGGTCTAGAAGCTTCAAGGGTAGTTTGTTAATTAGGAGTGTTCAGATATTTAAAGTCCCATTTTCCATATTTTTTTCTCATATTTCTCTCTCATCTCTCTCTCGGCCGAAGATCACACACACACCCCACCTTGTGATTTTTCGTTTTAGGCCAAACCACAACCAACAAATCACACCATCATCTTCCTCATCTCATTCTGACTGAGCTCAACCATACCCAACATCAGGGTTGAGGGCGTTGGGAGAAGGAGAACCAAGAGTGAACAGTAACGCCGCACCTTTCCGGCCATTTTCAAGCCACCACATGTAATAGATTCCAGTTTTGACTCCATATTTGGATTCCTTGGCTTTAGTAGATAAATTTCCATTATTAGAACATTGATTTTGGTGGAGAAATGAGTGAGTTAGGAAGCTTTGAATTTCGGGTGGTTATGGAGGATTCCGGCCGGTGTGTGAACAGTGTCCGGCGATGGAGGTTGAAGGTGACTGAAGCTTGCAGTCGCACGTAGGGAAGTGCAATTGCCCCTTCACAGACGTGTGGGGCACTTCCTCGGGTCCCGACGAACTCGTGTTTTCATGTTTTCGACGTTCCGGACCAGTTGTCTGAGCTTTCGGGTCAATCAGAGTTTGTTTATGGGTAATTTTGGACTTCTGAAGTTGTTGCATTTCTAGTTAGGACGTGTGTATACCTCCCGGGGTTTAAGGGTTAGATTTTAGGTTTTTAATTATTTATTAATAATCCCGAATGTTACTTTTGACAGATGATACCACTCTGATGACTGCAGAGGAGCGTACAGCTCGAGATTGAGCTTATTTGGACTTCTAATGAATGGATTTTGGTTTTTTAAATCGTTATGCATGCATAAAGGTATATTTTAAATAAATTCTTATCAATTATAAATTTTAATAAATTAGGATAATTATTCTAAAATGAACTTTAATAAATTAGAATAATTATTCTAAAATGAATGATTAAATTCTATGAATTTCAGAAATTAGAATAATTATTCTAATGAACTATTATGAGATATGGATTTTTTTAATAATGAATTTTGGGAAATGAAGTTTTGGGCTACGGCTCGGTTTTATGGACTTCGATTTTTCGGATTTTTTGGATTTTGGGCTTAGGCTTGAGAATTCAGTTTTTATTGGATTTTGGGCTTTAGACCCAGGTTTTATATGATTTTGGCTAA